>JAREIK010015991.1:0-145344 GCA_029783825.1 Sapria himalayana
GATAGATAGATAGATAGATAAACATAATGACATATAAATAGATCTAAAATATATAGATACATAGATGGATTGATATATAGATAGACAGATAGATAGTTAGTTAGTTAGTTAGACAGATAAAAAGATAGATAGAAAGAAATACAAATAGATAGATAGACACTTTGATATATAAAAAGATAGACATATAGACAGATAGATAGATAGTAAGATTTTAATATAGATAGAAAGATAGATAGACAAATAGATAGATATATAGGAAGATAGACATATAGATAAATATACATATAGATACATTGCAAATTAATATACAGATAGATATATAGATAGACATATAAATAGCTAGATAGATAGATATATAGACACGGAGATAGATAGAGAGATAGACAAATATATTGATACAAAGATAGCCAAATGAACATTTAGACAAATAGATAGATATACAAATAGAAAGATAGAAAGTAAGAAAGATAGATAAATAGATAATTAGACAAATAGATATAACGATAATCATATAGATAGGAAAATAGATATACAAATAGATAGATAGATATGGAGATAGATAGATAGATAAACACATATACACATAGACACATAAATACATAGATAGATAAACAGATAGATAAATAAATAGAAACAAAGATATAAGACAAATAGAAGAAAAGATTGACAAATAGTTAGATAGACAGATTAGTAGAAAACTATATAGATAGATAGGCAAATAGAATTATAGACAGACATATAGATAGATAGATAGATAGGTAAATAGAGAGACAAATTATATATAGGAAGATTAACATATAGATAGATAGATACTTAAAAAGAAAGTCTGATAGATAGATAATTAGATAGCAAGATAGCTAGATAGATCAATATACAAATATATAGATAGACAACTATATAGATAGTTATATTGATAGATAGATAGATAGATATATATATATATATACACATAGAAAAATAGATAATATAGAGATAGAAAGATAGGCAGATAGCAAATAAAGAGATAGGCATTCATCATAGATAGATTATAGATAGAGAGATAGATAGCTAGATAGACTAATAGATTGATAGACAGTGAAATAGATGATAGCTACATAGATAGATAGACAAATAGACAATGACAGATCGATTGAGTAGACAATAGATAGATACATAATATATAATAGATCAAAAATAGATAGGCTAGTAACAATAGATAGATATACATATAAACAGATAATAAGTATATATATGACAAATAGATTGATAAATAGATAGATATAAAGACAAATAGAGAGAACAAAATATAGAATATACTCATAGACATGTAAATAGTAATCTGATATAATAAATAGATTAAACACATAAGAAAATAAAATTATTGAATATAGGATATACAAAGATAGCCAAATAATATATAGACATGTGGGCAAAACGATAGTTAAATTAAAAAAGAAAGAAAGAAGAAAGAAAGCTAGATAGATAGATAGATAGACATATATAATGAAAGTAGATAGGACAGATAGATAAATAGAAAATATATAGATAATAGACAAATAGATGGAACAAACAAATAGACAGATAGACATACACAAAGATAGACCGATAGATAGATAGATATACAGATAATAGAAATAGATAGAAAAAATAGATAGGTAGATTAACAGACATAGAGAAAGGCAAATTGGTAGGAAATAGAAAGATAGATAGATGATAGATAGACAAACAAATATACTAACATATAGAAAAATAGATAGAAAGATAGATAGAAATACAATATTTTGATAGATAGAAAGATAAATATACAGATAGATAAACAATTTGATAAACAAATCATTAGTCAGTTAGTTTGATTTATCATATAGATAGATAGACAGATATACAGACAGATAGATACATAGATATATAGAGTGACAGATAGATAGATAATTAATTAGATAGATATATAGAAAGATAGATAGACAATTAGTACATAGATAGATAGACAAATAGATAGTTAGACAAATAGATCTATAGATGGATATATAGATTAATAGATAGATAGACAATTAATATATAGATTAAATAGATCTATAGATCTATAGATAGATAGATAGATAGATATATAGATAGATAGATTAATAGATACATAGATAGACAAACAAACATATAGATAGATAGATTGTTTGATATACAAATTAATAGATATATAGATAAAGAGATAGATAGATAAATAGATTGATTGATTGATTTACAGGTTGATAGATAGATTCATAAACAAATTCATAGAAAAATTGATAGACATATAAATAATAGATAGATAGAGAGATATATAGATATACAAATAGATTGATTGATATATATATATAGTAAGATAAATAGGCAAATAGATAAAAGATAGACTGATATATTGATAGATTGATTGATTGATTGAAAAATTGATAGATAGATATATAGAAAATAGATAGATAGATATATAGATAAATAAACAGATAGATAGATAGATAAATATACACAGATATATACATAGACATATAGAGAGATAGACAGATAGCTAGACTGTCATATAGATAGATAGATAAATAAATAAATAAATAAAGAGATACATAGATATATATATAGATCGATAGGTAGATAAATATATAGGTAGATATATAGAGAGATAGATAGATAGAGAGATAGATCATCAAATAGATAGGTAGATAGATAGATAGAAATATTAATAGATCAGAAATAGGCAGATATACATATAGATAGATAGACAAAAAGATAGATAGATCAATAGACACAGATATATAGAGAGAGGCATATAGACTGATACATAAAAAGCCAATAAACATATAGACATATAGATATATATACAATTAGAAAGATAAATAGATAGTTAGATTAGTAGATTGATAGATAGATAGAAAAATAGATAGATAGATAGACCGATAGATAGATATATAGACTGATAGATAGGGAGATTGATAGATAGACACATAGACAAATAGAAACATAAACACATAGATAGATAAATAGTTAGATAGACGGATAAATAGATAGAATATTGATAGATTGTAAAATAGAGAGAGAGTGTTAGATAGATAGATAGATAGGCAAATAGAGATATAGACAAATATAATGATGGATGAATAGATAGATAAACAGATAGATAGATAAAAATATAGATATATTCATAGTAGACTGATAGATAGATAGATAGATAATATATATATCCAAATAGATAGATAGCTTGATATAAAGATAGACATATAGATAGAAAACTATATAGTTAGATAGATAGATAGATAGACATATGGATATTTAGATAAATAGATAGATAGATAGAAAGATAGACATAGAGATAGAAAGATAGACAGAAAGTTATATAGATAGATAGATGTATTTATAGATAGAATGATAGACATATTTATAGATAGACAAATATATAGAGAGATAGATAGGTAGATAGACTAATAGACGAATAGAAAAAAGATAGATAGACAAATAGATAGATAGATAGATTGATAGATAGATCGTAAAATAAACAGATAGATACATATACCATAGATAGTTATAAATACAAATAAATATATAGATAGATAGACATATAGACAAATAGAGATATAGATATATAAAAAAATATAAATATAGCCAGATATACATATAGACAGAAAGAAAAATAGACAGATAGATAGACAAATAGATAGTTATATATATAGATAAATATATAGATAAACAGATAGATAGATACATAGACAGATAGAGAGATAGATAGCTAATATGTAAAAAGATAGATATATAGACAAATAGACAGATAGAAAGATATAAAGCCACACGGACAGATAGAAAAAGAAATGGATATATAGATATATAGACATATATATAGATTAACAGATAGAAAGATAAAAAGATAGGAAAATAGATAGACAGACAAATAGACCTATAGTTAGATAGATAGATCACAAATAGGCAGATAAAAATATCTATAGATAGATAGATAATCAGATAGATAAATAGACATATAGATAGATAGACAAATAGATAGATAATGAAATAGATAGATAGATAAATAGATAGTTAGACAAATACACAATTAAATAAATATATAGATAAATAGATAGATAGAAAGTTAGTTAGATAGATAGATAAAAATATAGAGAGATAGTTATATAGATAAATAAAATATAGATAGATAGATAGATAGATAAACAAATATATAAATAACAAAAAGACACAAAGTCATAAACAAATAAACTTTTTTATAAATACAAAGATAGATAGAAAAACATAAGAATAGATATACAAATAGATCGATAGATAGATAGATTGATAGATTGATAGGCAAATAAAGAAATAGAAAGATAGATAGATAGGAAAATAGAGCAATGGACTAATATACAAATATACAGATATATAGATAGGCCGATAGGAAAAAAAGATAGATAGATAAACAAATAGACTGATAGATCATTAGACATATAGATAGTTAAACAGTTAGAAAGCTATAAAGATATATAGATAGATATAAAAAAAGTTACATTTATAGATATATAGATATTTAAATAGACTAATAGACATATAGATAGCTAGATAGATAGATAGATAGATAGACAAATAGACAAATAGATAGATAGTTAGATAGATATATAGACATATAGATAGATAAACATATAGATAGATAGAGAGATAGATATACATTTTGATATATAGACAAATAGATATATAAACAGATAGATTGATAGACCGAAAGATAAATATATTGATATATAGATATTTAGATATATGGATATATAAATATATAGATAGATTAATATATATATATATATATATATATATATATATTAAGTAGGCAAAAAGATCAATATCCAAATATACAAATTGCATTCTAAAAAGATATAAAAATAAAATGATAGATTGATAGATAGATGGATAGTTTTATTGATTGAAAAATAGCTAAATAAATAGATAGATAGTTATATAGATTGATAGATTTCTAAAAAGATTTGCATTTAAATACATAAACACGTATATACATAGACACATAGACATATAGACATATTGACAGATAGATGGATATACAAATAAATTTTATATAATGATAGATAAATAGACATATAGAAAAATAGATAAATAGATAGATAGGAAAATAGAGAGATAGATAGCTAAACATATAGATAGATAGACACAATGATAGATAGATGGAAAGAAAAGCAGATAGACTAAAAGATATATATAGATAGATAGATAGATATATATATATATATATATAGATTAATAGAGAGATGGATAGTTAGACAAATTGATAAATAGGCTGATAGATAGATAGATTGTCAGGTAGACAAATAGACATATAGATATATAGGTTTATAGGAAGATAAGCTCATAAACATATATATGATGGACAAATAGATAGATAGACATATAAATAGATAGATAGACAAATAGATAGATTGATTGACAAATAGAAAGATAAATAGATAGATAGATTGATAGATAAATATATAGATAGGCAGAAAGGTAATTAAATAGATATATTAATTGACATGTCGATAGATAGATATATATATATTGATAAGTAGATTGATAGATAAATAGATAGACAAATATACATATATTTAGATAAACAGATAGTCAGATAGACACATAGATTGAAAAAGATATAGATAGATAGATGATAGATAGATAGATAGATAGATAAACAGATAGATAAATTAATAGATAGATAGATTAACAGATCATAGATATATAGATAGATTGATTAACTGATAGATAGAAAGATAGTTAGTTTGTTAGTTAGATAGAAATATAAATATTAGATAGTTATATGGATAAATTGATCTACATATAGACAATTAAATAAAAATATATATTTTGAATGATAGATAGGTAAATAGAAAAATAGTCAAATAGATAGATTCAAATGTTGATGGATAGAAAGATAGATGATAGAAAAATAGATAGAAAGATACATAGATAGTTAGATATTTTAATAGATAGACAGAAATAAATATAAACAAACAGACTGATAGATTGATAGACTAATAGACTAATAGACTAATAGACTAATAGATGGATAGACATATAGACATATTGATAGATACACTAATAAACACATAGATAGATTGACATATTTTCTAATATAGTGATAGATAGAAAGATAGTTACTTAATTTGATAGAATGATAGTTAGAAAATTAAACGGATAGATATATAGATAGATAGATAAATAAATAGATAAATAGATAGAGAAATAGATAGACTGATAGGTAGATCAATAAATTTATAGATTGATAGATAGATATATATATATATAGTAAGATAAATAAATAGATAGATCAATAGATATTTAAATTGATAGATATACTAATAGAGAGATATGTAGATAGATATACATATATATATAAAGATTGATAGATAGATAGGTTGATAGAAATATAAATATAAATATATATATATATAGACAGATAGATATATAATGTGATATTCATATAAATAGATAGAGACTTAAACACATCGAAAGATATATAAACATATAGCTAGATAACTAGAATGATAGATAGATATATATACAATTATATAAAAATATAGATATATTGATAAATAGAAAGATAAATATATAGATATATAAATAGATAGATAGGTAGCCAGATAGAAAGATACAAAAATAGAAAGTTATATAGACAAATTGATAATTAGATAGATAGAGAGATAGACAGATAGATTACTTGATAGAGATATATAGATATATAGATATATAGATATATAGATATATAGATATATAGATATATAGATATATAGATATATAGATATATAGATATATAGATATATAGATATATAGATATATAGATATATAGATATATAGATATATAGATATATAGATATATAGATATATAGATATATAGATATATAGATATATATATATATATATATATATATATATATATATATATTGATTGAAAGATAGATAGTTAGACAGATAGAAAACTAGAGAGATTGATTGATTGATTGATAGACATATAGAAAAGTAGACAAATAGAAACATAGAGAGATAGATAGACAAACAAAAATACATAATATAGAAATACATATAGATAGATTTATAGATAGACATATAGATAGACAAATAGATAGATAGATATATAGATAGGTAGAAAGATAGATATATACATTGATAGATAGATAGTTAGATAGGTAGATAGATAAAAAATAGATCGATAGAAAGATAGACACATAGTAGATAGACAAATAGACAGATAGAATATAAATAGTTAGATACATAGAGTGATATATAGATAGATAAAGTGATAGAGAGACACATAGATAGATAAATAGATGATCGATAGACACATAGATATATAAGTAGATAGACAGATAGACAATTAGATAGATAGTTATTTATAAAGATAGTCACAAAACCAGATAGATGGATATGAAAATAGTCAGATAGATAGATATACAATTATATAGATATACAAAAAGAACTATAGACATATAGACATTTTGATATATAAGAACATATACATATTTATAATTAGTCAATTAGACAAATAGAAAGATATGCTGATAGATACATAGTCAAATAAATAGATATAGAAATAGATAGATAGATAGATATAAAGATAGATAGATAGATATAGACACAAATAGAAAGATAGACAAATAGATAGATAGATATAGATAGATATATATATATATATATATATATATATATATTTATTTATTTATTTATTTATTTAGACTATTATATAGTTAGATAGATACAGAGATAGCCAGATAGATAGATAGGTAAACAAATAGACATATTGACAGATTAACAGATAGGCTGATAAAAATATAGATAGATTGATAGATAGAAAATAGATAAATAGATAGACAAATAGAGAGTTAGAATCATTTAAAATAGATAGATTAATAGAAAGACATATCGATAGATAGATTGATTGACAGTTAGATATATTGATAGATTGATAGATAGATATATTGATAGATAGACAAATAGATAAGCAGATAGATAGATAAATTGATTCATATACATATAGATAGGTAGATAGATAGGTATATTTATAGATAAATAGATACATAGACATATTCAATAATTGATAAATAGACATATAGATAGATAGACATATAGATACATTGATAGATAACCATATATACTGATAGATAGATATATAGATAGATATATAGATATATAGATAGCCTAATTCATAGATATATAGATAGATAGATAGAAAGACAGATAGAAAGACAGATAGATAGACGGAAAGGTTGATTGAAATAGAGATTGATATACAGATAAATAGAGAGATAAATAGATAGAAAGATAGATAGTTACAAGACCAGACCCATAGAAAGATAGATAGATTGACATATAAAGTCTTAGTATGATATCCAAATAGATAGATTGATGGACATTTATTTTGATATTTAGATAGATATATAGACAGAGATATAGTTAGATAGAGAGATTGCCAGTTATATAGATACACATAAAGATAGATAGAGTGATATATAAATTGACATATACATACATAGCTAGATATAAAGATTGACAAATAGAAAGATATATAGAGAGACAAAATAGTTAATTAGACAAATACAGAGAATATAGATATATAGATACATAGATATATAAATAGATAGATAAATAGATAGATAGATAGATAGACACATATATACATAGATAGAAAGAAGATAACCAACTTAAAAAATAGATAATTAGAGTGATAGACTAAAAGACAAATAGAGAAATATATATATAGACAAATATATACATAGACAGACAGACAAATAGATAGATAGATAGATAAATTGACAGACAGACAGATAGATAGATAGATAGAAAAATAGACAGATTGATAGATAAACAAACAGATAGACTAATAGATAGATAGATAAATAAATAAATAGATAGTTAGTTAGATAGTGATAAGTATAGTTAGATAGATAAATAGATAGATAGAAATATAAAAAAAAGATAGACAAATAGACTGATAGAAAGATAGATAGATAGACAAATAGATAGAAAGATAAATAGACATGGTGACAAATGGACATATAGATAGATTGACATATATATAGATTGATAGACAGACAAATAGATCAATAAATAGTGAAACAAATAGACTAATAGATAGATAGATAGCAAATAGACAGATAAAATGATCGACAGACAGATAGATATATAGATAGATAGATAAATAGATAGATATATATATTGATAGAAAATAGATAGATAGACAAATAGATAGAAAGATAGATAGATAGACAAATAGATAGAAAGATAGATAGATAGATAGATATATAGATAAATAGATATATAGATAAACATATAGATAAATAAATATATAGATATATAGATATATAGATTGAAAAATGTATAGATAGATATTTAGATAGATAGATAGATAAATATATAAATAAACATAAAGAAAGATATTTAGATATCCAATTTGACAAATATACTTATAGGTAGATGATAGATAGTTACATAAATATATATATATATATAGATATACATAAAGATAAATAGATAATTAGATAAATAGACAGATTGATATATAAATAGATACAAAGATAAACACTTAGACGCAAAGACACAAATTCAAATAGACACATAGACACTTAGAAAAATAGACTAATAAATAGTTATAAAGATAGATAAACAAACATAAGAATACATAAACAAATACATAGATAGATAGATAGATAGAAAAATATAGAGATAGAAAGATAGATTGATAGATAGGTGAATAGAAAGATATACCAATAAATAGACAAATACACATTGATAGACAGATAGATATATATATATATATATATATATATATATATATATATATAAATTGATAGAGAGATAGACCTATTGATATATAGACAAGTAGACAAGGAGACACATACACACAAAGACACAAAAATAATAATAAATAGATACAAATATATAAAAACAAACATAAGAATAGATAGACAGATAGATAGATAGATAGATAGATAAATAGAAAACTATGAAAATAATGAGATACAAAGATAGATAGATAGAAAAATAAATAGATAGACTAATATACAGATAGATAGATAGATAGATAGACAGACAGATAGAAAGATAAACAGATATAAAGATAGACAGAAAGACTGATAGATTAATACATATATAGACTCAAAGATAGTTAGATAGATAGATAGATATACAGATAGACAAATAGATAGATAGAAAGCTATATCGGTAGAAAGATAGATAGATAATTATAGATTGATAGATAGATAGATAGACAAATAGATAGATAATAAAATAGCCATAGAGATAGATAGATAAATAGATATATAGATAGATTGATAGATATACATATAGATATATAGAGATAAAGATAGATAGATAAATATATAGATAGATATATAGATAAATAAATTCAAATATAGATAGAAAGAAAAATAGAAAAATATATAGAGATTTAGATATAAAGATAAATAATAATATAGATAGACTAATTTAAAGATATATAGATAAACAAATAAGTAGATAGACATATATCAAAATAACAAATAAATGTATAAAAAGATAGACAAATGTTAGATAGACTGGTAGCTAGATAGATTGATTGATTGATAAATGAATATAGAAATAGATAGATATATATATATATATATATATATAGACATTTAGATATATAGTGAGAAAGATTTTTAGACACAAAGACATGTATACACAAACATCTGACACATAAAGACAAATACACATAGGCAGATGGAATATTGACAGAATGATTGAAAAATAGATATATAGATAGATATATAAATAGACATATAGACAAATAAATAGATAGATAGATAGAAAGATATGTAGAAATAAAAATAGAGAGATAGATAGATATACATAAAGATAGATACACATATAGATAGATATATGGAAAGAAAGACAAATAGAAAGATGTATTAAAAGATATATAGATTGATTGATTGATAGATAACTAAATATATAGCTAGCTAGATTGATAGATAGAAAGATATATAGATAGATATATTGATTGATTGATATATATATATATATATATACACACACACACACACACACACAAATAGATAGATACTCTGATAGATAAAAAAAATAGTCAAATAGTTAGATAAATAAATAGACAGATAGACTAATAAGTAGATTGGTAGATAGACACATATATAGATAGAAATATAGATAGATATACATATATATAGATCTATAGACATATAGAGAGATAATAGATAGATAACTAAATAAACAAATAGACAAATATCAAAATAAATAAATAGATAGGCATATAGGTAGATAGTTAGATAAATAAATAGACATATAGAAAAATAGACGGATAGTTAGATAGATAGATAGATTGATTGATTGATGAATAGATAGGCAAATAGATAGATAGACAGATATACAAATAAAAAAATAGATTGATAAACAAATAAACAAATTTACAGATAGATTGATAAATAGTTATCCATATAGAAAATTAGATAGATAGATAGATAAAGAGACAAATAGGAATATTAATAGTATAATAGATAGGTATACAAATAGATAGACTAATTAACTGATAATAAGAAATACAATTAGATAGTTAGAGAGATAGATAGATAGATAGATAGAAAGATCGACACATAGACAGTTAGACAGATAGATAGAATGACAAAAAGGAATATAAACAGATAGATAAATTGATAGATTGATAAAAAGATTGATGGATAGATAAACAAATAGAGAGATAGATATATATATATATATATATATATATATATATATATATATATAAGATAGATATATAGATAGAAAGATAGATACACAAATATATATATATATATATATATATATATATATATATATATATATATATATATATATATATATATATGAAGATAGATAGATAGCCATATATACACATAGACAGATAGATTTATAGATATATAAACAAATAAATAGATAGAAAACATAGACAAATAAAGAGATTGATAGATATATATATTAATAAAATAGCACACAGATAGACATATAGATAAATAGATAATAAGATAGATAGATAGTTAGATAATTATAAAATTATAGAGAAAGACATATAGACAAAGAGATAGATAGATAGATAGACAAATAGATAGATTTATAGTTTAAGATAGATATAAAGATATAAAGACGAAATGACAGATAGATAGAATAAAAGATATATAGATAGATAGATAGAAAGGTAGACACATAGAAAGAAAGATAGATATATAAAAAAATTGAAAGAAGATCAATAGATAGGTAGATAGATAGATAGACAGATTAAAAATAGATTGAACGATTAATAGTTATAGAGAAATACATTGAGATAGATAGATATATAGACATATATAAAGATAGATAGTGAGATATATAGACAAATCGACAGATAGATAGATAAATAGATAAATAGATAGATAGATATAAAGATAGATATATAGAAAGATATATATATATATATATATATCATTACAAGAAAATATCAATTTAGCTAGGGAATAGCAAGGGAATGATTATTTTTCTAAAAAAAATTACAACGGATTAGCGAGGGAAAATTTTTCAAAAATTCTACTAAAGAAAAGTGGGTGATTTAGTGATGGATTTAACGACATAATAGCGACGAAAAATTTTTGAAAATTCTGCTAAAGAAAAGTGGGGATTTTAGCGATGGATTTAGCGACGGAAAATTTTCGTAAATTCCGCTAAAGAAAAATAGAACTTTTAGCGATTGAAAATTTTTATATATTATGCTAAAAAATAGCTGGGATTTTAGCGACGGATTAGCAATAGAAAATTTTCATAACTTCCACTCAAGAAAAGTGGAGATTTTAGCAATGGAAATTGCGATAGAATATTTCTCGCTAATAAAAGCCTGAAATTAGTGACGGATTTAGTGACGGATTTTCCCTAGCTAATTTTTAGCAATCGATTTAGCGACTAAATTACCCTTGCTAATAAAATCAATCATTTAGCGACTAATTTAGTGATGGATTTTCACTTGCTAATAAAATCATTGATTTAGTGATGGATTTAGTGACGGATTTTTCATTGCTAAAAAAATCCATGATTTAGCGACGGATTTAGCGACGGATTTTCTCTTGATAATAAAATTAGTAATTTAGCTATGGATTTAGCGACGTATTTTCCCTAGCTAATAAAATCTGTATTTTAGCTACGGATTTAGCCGATCGAATATCCCTAGCTAATAAAATCCATATATTAGTAACAGATTTAGCGATGAAATTTTAGTAGAAAATAAAATCCTTAATTTTGTGTTGGCTTTAGGGATGAAATTTCCCTAGCTAATAAAATTTGTAATTTAGTGATAGATTTTCTCGAGCTAATAAAATCCATAATATAGCGGCGAATTTTCTCTAGCTTATAAAATCCATAATTTAGCTACCGATTTAGCAATGTTATTTTTCTAGCCAATATTTAATTATATAATTTTTTTATTTATAATTTTTTTTAATATTTTATTTATTTTTGTTTATTAAATTTATATTATTGATATATAAATTAGCAATCCTTGAAACTCACATTCTCCTCGTAAAATAAAAAAAATGATATTATAAATAATTAATTTAAAATATAAAAAAATACAAAAAAAAATTATATTAATAAGGTCTAAAATAACTATTTTTATGATATATTAATTTTTTAAAAAATTATATTAAAAATTTTTCTAAAATTTTTAATTACGAAACTAAATAATTTAAATTAAAGTAACATTAAATATTTAATTCAATAAGTATAATAATTTTTTTGATAATTTAAAAATTAAATTAACATATATTAAAATTTATACTAATTTACGGCAAAAAATATTCTTTTTATTGTT
Source organism: Sapria himalayana (assembly GCA_029783825.1). Classification (NCBI taxonomy): domain Eukaryota; kingdom Viridiplantae; phylum Streptophyta; class Magnoliopsida; order Malpighiales; family Rafflesiaceae; genus Sapria; species Sapria himalayana. Next base: position 13,790 of record JAREIK010015991.1, read on the forward strand.
TATATATTTATTGTTTAATTAATATTATAATAAAAATTTGTAATGTATTTGTTTTTCATTTGTACCTTACTACACGCACATTAATTTTGTTAAAAAGTTTTTGATAGTAAATAAAATTAATGAGTATTTTTGTATTATATATATATATATATACTATTTATTTAATGTTTTAATAATTAAAAATATAAATATTATCCTAAAATATACATTCTCTCTCTCTCGACATGATGCATCTCTAACATAACCAAATTCCTCATCATTCCACCATTATCTCTCGATGCCGATTCAACTAAAATTAATCTGAGGTTTAAGTTTTAATTTGTTATTGATTTAAGGTACGTTCATCGATTATCTTGGATTGCTTAATCGAAGAGTAAGAATTTTTATTCTAATTTTTTTGTTTATGAATTTCTTCTTTAATCACCATACGGTATGCTTTGATTTCATATATAAACATATTCGTATAAATGCCTCATGCACCTGTGATATAATGTGTTGTCATTGTGTGGATTTTGATGGTGACCGTATACAAAAACAATATATAAATAGTATATATACTTAGGTTTTCCGACTTGCTATTTACAAAAATAGTATACATTAATATGGATGTTTTTTATACATAACTATTATACATACTTAGGTATGTTGACTTGGTATCTGCAAAAATAGTATACATCAATATGAATGTGTATTTTATACATAACTAGTATACATACTTAGGTATGACGACTTGATATCTACAAAAAATATTCAAAAATGAGTAATGATTGAATTCAAAAATAAAATAAAATAAAATATAATATAATTGATAAAATAAATAAAATGAATAAAATAAATAAAATAATAATTTAGCATTTCAAATTAAATTAAATTGATTATACTCGATTGAACCAGTTTGAACTATTCTACCAACATCTAGAAAACTCAATAATATTCACACATGCAATTGAAAATAATTGGCAAGAGTTTCTCAATTCACTTTGAAATGTTCTCATGATATGTGTTGTTGTGTGCTAGGAACCCCAAATCACTTTTATTTATAGGCAAGGTTCCAAGTTTTTAATTTTTGATGCAACATTTAGTAAACCAACACATAGCTTTAACATGTCAAGTCAATACTTGGCAGGTATACACATCATCATATAACAAGCACCCTTTCAAGCACTTGGATTAATGCACGAGAACATATAGTAAGCACATAATCAAAACTTATAACTCATGTAAGCCAAGACATGAAAATCATACATACTAACATATGATATTCATGCAAGTAAGAATGTGATAAGCTTGTAAGTCAACATATGATATAAAAATAATTATTCTTATTAATTTTTTCATAGAATTTATTGTAATTTTTCTACATGATTCATTTATATTCTTATGGTTGCACTTATCTTTAACAAAGATTATCATGGTGTGTGTGTGTGTGTGTGTGTGTGTGTGTGTGTGTGTGTGTGTAAAGATTTATATTTACCATGTATATAACATTTTGTTAATTAAATTTATCTCAAAATTATTTCAAAGATAATAACTTCATATTTATGTTTCTTGAAATAAAACACTTATATGTCTAATAATTTCAATATTCCTTCAATAGATGTCTCATAGTGTGTGATTCCTTGTGATCTCTCTTGTATTAGTGATGAGTGGACTTGTTGAATCAAGTTTAGTAATATTAAAATAATGATTTCATACAAATATAATAAGATCAACATATAGCAATGTATCATGGACACTCAAGCTAGATAGTATAAAATATATGAACCAAGCTTTTTTGTACATAATTACTATAAAAAAATAATATTTTTAAAAACAAATAGCATGGTAATGATAATCTGAACCAACAACATGGTAGATGATCGGCAAAAAGTATAATATTATAAATCTATAATATTTTTGATTTAGATAGAGGATATAAAACTATTAAAAATATTTAGACATTTTTAATGTTTATAATCCCCACAATGTCATGCAACACAATAGATTTTTTTCTACCAAAAAATATTTTATCAACATCAATTTATGATTTTAGTTATAACAATGTAGTTTATTATTACTCTAACAATTCAACTTCTACCAAATTTATATTAGCTATAAATTATACCATTAACAACTATGGATTATGAAGAGTTTGGGTATCTTTGTAACATTGATGAATTTCATGTCATACAAGAGTACTATCCTTACGACAACATTCGTTAGGATACCCTTTATCCTGCCGTGGTAATAACATCATCTTTTAATACATGGTAATTTACAGTGATGCAATATGTTTATTTTAAACAATTTAAAAAATTAATAAATAAGAGTAGTAATTGTTATTTGAATGTTGTAGTTATTAGTTGAGTACCAAAACTATTAGTTGTAACCTAAAAGCTTGAATCTAATTTTCATGTTTCACAAAAATTGTGGCAGATGTATCATGTAAAAAGTAATAAAAAATATAAGAAAATATGAGAAGTATTATGGAAATGTATGTATTATTAATGAAACATTAATTTATAGTACTAGCGAATATATGTGAGTACTCTTTTATAGTTTAATATGATATAAACATATTTACTAATTATTTTTTAGTCTAGAACATATATTATTAAATATTATTTCATATCTTAATAAAATAAATATAAATTAATATAATTTCAAGAACATTAAAAACAATATAATAAAAAAATAGTAATATATCATAAAAATACAGAAAAATGAATTATAAAGAACATTAATAAGTTGTAAAAAAAATTAAAAACTATTGAGAATTATAATGTATTTTTATATTTTTTTATCTTGAGATACTAGGATGAGTTGATTCATAAATATAATTTTTTATAACTATATATATTATATGTATAATAACATATAACTATACATAATTTTATATTATTAATGTATAACCTATATTTAAATATATAATTAACAACATATATTTAATATACATTTTTATATATTAGTATAAAAAATCTATCTTATTATATCCATACCTATACATTACTATATGTATAAATATATGAAATTATTTGAACAAATATATATACATACATGTATAAATATAAGTTTAACTATATGGGTAACTATATGTATAATCACATGTAACTATATTTATAATTACATGTATAATAACATACAACATCATATTTAATTATATGTGTATAACTATATATAAATATTTGTAATACTAAATAAAACTTAATATAATTAAATATAATTATATTTTTAACTATTTATACATATATGTAAATCTATATATTTGTTTATAACATTGTATATATTTATGTATAAATAAATTTAACTACTCGCATGAATATATATATATATATATAACTAAATGTTTAAAGATTTATAATTTTTTATAACTATATATATTATATGTATACTACATATAACTATAAATAATTCTATCTTACTATATGTATAACTATAAAAACTTTATATATAACTATATTTAAATATATAATTAACAACATTTATTTAATATACATTTGTATATATTAGTATAAAAATATATTTTAGTATATCCATACCTATAGATAATTATATGTATAAATATATGAAATTATATGAACAAATATATATACATACATGTATAAATATAAGTTTAACTATACGTATAACTATATGTATAATCACAGGTAACTATATTTATATTTACATGTATAATAACATACAACATCATATTTAATTATATGTGTATAACTATATATAAATATTTGTAAAACTAAATAAAACATAATATAATTAAATATAACTATAATTTTAACTATTTATACATATATGTAAATCTATATATTTGTTTATAACATTGTATATATTTATGTATAACTGAATTTAACTACTCATATAAATACATAAATATATATATATATATAACTAAATGTTTAAAGATTTATAATTTTTTATAACTATATATATTATATGTATACTAACATATAACTATAAATAATTCTATCTTACTATATGTATTACTATAAAAACTTTATATATAACTATATTTAAATATATAATTAGCAACATTTATTTAATATACATTTGTATATATTAGTATAAAAATATATTTTAGTATATCCATACCTATACATAATTATATGTATAAATATATTAAATTATATGAACAAATATATATACATACATTTGTAAATATAAGTTTAACTATACGTGTAACTATATTTATAATTACATGTATAATAACATACAACATCATATTTAATTATATGTGTATAACTATATATAAATATTTTTAAAACTAAATAAAACTTAATATAATTAAATATAACTATAATTTTAACTATTTATACATGTAAATCTATATATTTGTTTATAACATTGTAAATATTTATGTATAACTAAATTTAACTACTCGTATGAATATATAAATATATATATATATAACTAAAAGTTTAATGATATATAATTTTTTATGACTATATATATTATATGTATACTAACATATAACTATAAATAATTCTAATTTACTATATGTATAACTATAAAAACTTTATACAAAACTATATTTAAATATATAATTAACAACATATATTTAATATAATTTTTTATATATTATTATAAAAATATATTTTAGTATATTCATACCTATACATAATCATATGTATAAATATATGTAATTATATGAACAAATATATATACATAATGTATAAATATAAGTTTAACTATACGTGCGACTATATGTATAAACACATGTAACTATATTTATAATTACATGTATAATAACATATAACATCATATTTAATTATATGTGTATAACTATATATAACTATTTTTAAAACTAAATAAAACATTATATAATTAAATATAACTATATTTTTAACTATTTATGCATATATGTATACATATATGTAAATCTATATACTTTTTTACAACTTTGTATATATTTATGTAAAACTAAATATAACTACTCATATGAATATATATATATATATATATATATATATATATAACTAAATGTTTAACGATATATAATTTTTTATAACTATATATATTATATGTATAATAACATATTAGTATACATAATTTTATATTATTAATGTATAACCTATATTTAAATATATAATTAACAACATATATTTAATATACTTTTTTATATATAAGTATAAAAAAATATTTTAGTATATCCACACCTATACATAACTTATATGTATAAATATATGAAATTATATGAACAAATATGTATACATACATGTATAAATATAAGTTTAACTATACGGGTAACTATATCTATAACTACATGTAACAATATTTATAATTATATGTATAAAAACATACAAAACAATGTTTAACTATATGTGTATAACTATATATAAATATTTTTATAACTATGAATACCTCTATATAAATAAATATAACTTTATTTTTAATTATGTATACATATATGTATATCTATATAATTGTTTATAACTTTGTATACATTTATTTATATTTACTTATAACTACTTGTATCCATATATCTATATAGAAATATATGTTTAACTATATGTAACTATTTATAACTACATTTACTATATATCCTAACATATAATTATACATGGGATAATATTAATTTGTTGAACTAATTTGAAATTAAATGGCCTAAGATATAATATCAACAATATGTAAACACGTAGAATGCGTGTCCGTTGATTAGGCTCATATATGGTATAATACAAATAAGGGTCATACTCTTACCTAATCCCATTCTTTGGTCCTCAGGCTCAAATATTAACTTATGTATTGCAAAAGATGTAATATTTGAAAGGTTTATATAGAAAAAATTTTATTTTCTTTTATATAATTTTTCATTCGAACACTACACTCTCAATGTGTTTCTCTCTCTCTCTCTCTAATTCTTCTAGTCACTCTATTCCACTTTTTCTTTATATGTCACACACACTCTCTCTCTTGTTATTTTCTTTCTCGCTCTCCTTTCTTGCTTATTCTCTCTCTCTCTCCCCACTTCTCTCTCCCTCTCTCTCCCTCTTTCTCTCTCTCTCTCTCTCCCCCTCTCTACATCTCTCGCTTCCTTTCTCTCTCTTTCCCTCTCTCTCCCTTTCACCAGTTCTCTCCCTCTCTCTTTCTCCACCTTATCTCTCTCTCTCTCTCTCTCCACCTTATCTCTCTCTCTCCCTCCACCTTATCTCTCTCTCTCTCTCTCTCTCCCTCGCTCTCCTCATTCAAACATTAAATGTCTTTTTTTGCTTCTTTCTTGTGCATTATTGTACTTTGCACCTTTTATCTAGTATATACATATATATCTATTTATATATCTATATATCAATCTATTTATCTGTCTGTTAATCTATCTATCTGTCTGACTATCTATCTCTCAATTGATCTTTCTATATTTCTATCTATCTATATATGTATCTATTTGTCTATATAAATGTCTATCTATCTATCTATCTAATAATCTATATTTTTGTCTATCTATATGTATATATAACTATTTGTCTTTCTATTGGTATATCTATATGTCTTTCTACCTATTTATATTTCTCTCTATCTATTTGTATAACAATGTGTACATCCATTTAACTATCAATCTATCTATCATTTTGTCTATCAATTTGCCTATTAATCTATCTATTTATCTATCTATAAATGTAATTATCAATCTTTCTACCAATCTATCTATCAATCTAACTATCTATATGTTTATATATATTCAAATCTATCTGTCTAATTATATATGTATATATCGATCTATCTGATGTCTATCTATCCATCTATCTATCCATCTATCTATCCATCTATCTTACAGACTATCATCCATCGTTCTATCCATCTATCTTACAAACTATCAATCAATCTTTCTATCAATCTAAACCTCCTATCTATTTGTCTATCTAACCATCTATATATCCAACTATCAATTCATCTTTCTATCATCTATATTTGTGTCTATCTATCTATTTTTTTATCTAGCTTTATATTTATCTATCTGTCAGTCTATTTGTATGTCTATTTATCTATCTATCCATATATATATATATATCTTTCTCTATTTGTTTATATGTCTGACTATCTATCATTCTATCTATCTATCTATCTATTTATCTATCTGTCCATCAAGTAATCAATCAATCTATCTATCTGTATATATGTCTGTCTATATGTCTATCCATCTAATTGTCTAATTGTCTATATATATATATATATATATATATATATATATATATATATATATATATATCTATCTATCTATATATCTATTTATCTATCTATGTATCTATGTATCTATCTATCAACATGTCTATATATGTCTATATCTCTTTATCTATCAGTCTATCTATATATGTATCCATCTTTATGTCTCATTGTTTCTATATCTATATGTCTGTCTATCTTTCTATTTATCTCTCTATCTATTTATCTATCTAACTCCTTATATATTTTTTATCTATCTATCTATATATTTATCTTTCTATCATTCTATCTATCAATCTTACTATCTATCTGTCTAACTATCTATCTATCTATTTATATTTCTATCTATTTATCTGTTTATCTATCTATCTATTATCTATCTATTTATATGTCTATCTATCTGGCCATGTATTTGTCTATATATATATATATATGTCTATAAATTTGTTTATCTATCTATCTTTTTGGCAATATATATATATATATATATATATATATCTATCTATGAATATGTATATCTATATATTCATCTATCCTTCTTATCTATTAATCTATTTGTCTATCTATCTATATGTCTAACTATCTATTTATCTCTCTATCAATCAATTTGTCTATATATATGTCTTTTTATCTATATATTTATCTATATATCTATCAATCTATTTATGTCTATATATAAATCTATCTATCAATTTGTCTATGAATCTATCTAGCAATTTGTCAATTAATCTATATATCAATTTGTCTATCTATCTTTCTATCAATCTATCTATTAATCTCTTTATCAATATATTTATCTATCTATATAACTATCTATTTGTCTGCCTATCTATCCAACTACCTATCTATCTATCTGTGTAAATATGTAACTATCTGACTATCTATATATTTGTCTATCTTTCTATTTATCTATTAGTCTATCTATGCATCTTTCTATTCATCTATCTTTCTATTTATCTATCGGTCTATCTATACATCTATCTTTGCATTTATCTATATGTATATCTATACATATATCTTTGTCTATATCTATCTGTCTATCAATCTTTCTTTTAATCTGTGTGTCTATATGTTTATCTTTCTATCTTTTTATATATCTTTCTATCTTTCTTTCTATCTGTGTATATATTTATTTATCTATCTGTCTATCTGTTAGTCTATCTATCTATTTATCTATCTTTCTATCTCAATGTCAATCAGTATGACTATCTTTATGTCTATCAGTCTAGCTATTTTTCTGTCAATATGAAAGTATATCATTCTGTCTATCAATATCTCTATCTTTATTTCATTCTTTTTATCTTTCTATCGATTTATATATCTATCTATCTTTCTATATGTCTTTGTATCTATCTTTCTATCTATGTATATATCTATTTATCTATATATATATCGATCTATTTATCTATCTATCTTTCTATATATCTATTTGCCTGTATATCTATCTATCTCACTATCTATCAATCTAGCTATCTTTTTTAGGTAGATAGAGTTAGCATATACACAGTCAACTATACTGATACTCGAGTAGATAAATAGGTATACAGATGAATAGATAGACCAATAGATAGATACATAGACTGATTGACAAATATATAGGCATATATACATACAGAAAGTTCGACAGATAGAAAGACTCATAGATGGATAAACAAAACATCAAAAAAATAGATAAATACACAAACAGATAGATAGATATTTAGATAAATAGATAGATTGATTGATTGAAAGATATATTGATAGAAAAATAGAAAGATAAATTATAGAAAATTGATAGATAGATAGATAGATAAATAGACAGACAGGTAAGTAAAATGACAATTAGATAGAATGAGAGATAGACAAATATATAGATAGATTTTTATAAAGATAGATAGAATGATAGATAGACAAAAATTTAGATAGATAGATAGATAGACAGATAGATGGACAAATAGATAGACACATAGATAGATAGATAGATAGACAAATAGATTGATTGATTAATTTATAGACAAATTGATAGACAGATTGAAATTTAGATTGATAGATAGATTGATCGCCCTATTAATAGACATATTGTTACATAAATTAATAGACAAATCGATGGATAGATTTAAAGGCATGATTATAGATGAATTGATAGACATATTTATAGACAGACAGATAGATAGACAGACAGACAGATAGATAGATAAATTTATAGATAGCTAGATCGAGAGATAGATAGAGAGATCGATATACATATAGATAGATAGTTAGATTGCATGATTGATTGATTGATTGAAACAAGAATATGGGAGCAACCTATAGGCCCTACATCTTTTTGTTATTAGGTAATATTGTTTTACTCTTCTCCTTCAAAATACTATATACATTTCTCTCTCTCTCTCAATTTGATTATCACTGATGGAGGTTGGTTTATATAGAATATTCGGTTTTAATTTTTTTTTAATTTTCTCCCAATATTTCTTCTTTTTTCTTCTATTTTCACATCACTAATATGAGTTTGACTCTCCACCATTATTGAAACAACAAATAGTTAGTGTAAACATTGTTCTTTTACTATTTAATTTTTTAAGGTTTTATGGATTTCAAATACTAAATGTATTCATATTATTTTATGCTTTTGTAACTTAAGAAAAAATAATTATGCTTAATGTTTTCTACTTCTGTAATTTAAGAAAAAACAAACTCAATGTTTATGGGTTCGATTTTGATTGTCACCAAAAATATTATAAATAGATAACTTTAAATTTAAACTTTTATCCATTTATATTATCGTATGACATTATATATAAATGTCTATACTTTAATATATAAAAACATATTACATTATATATAAACTTTGATATGTTTATATAAAAATATAATGTTACACACACACACATGTATAAATGTTTATAAATATTTATACAACATTTACATAAAACTATTCATTTATATAATTTTTTATATATCATTTATATAACATATAAAATGTTTATACATATTTGTAAACATTTATATACCATATAAATTTTTATATAAATATATAATATTTATAATGTTTATATAAATGTGATATATATACTATAAAATATTTATAAAAGTATTACATATATTAATTTATATATATGTAACATTTATGAAAATATTTAAACACAACATTATTTCTAAACACTTGTATATTTATATAATCATATGCCATTATATATAAAAGTTTATACTTTAATATAAATCTGCAACTAAGATAATAGTTATGTACAATATGATGCTTGTATGCATACACAAGAGATTATCTCTATAATGTTTATCATATGAAGAAATGATATATCATAGAGGGATATTCTTAAGTAAATATATAAGTTGATAAATCATTTATTATAGTAATATGATAAATCATTAGTTATCTCTATAATGCATACACATTGTGCAATATGATAAACCATTTGTTATAGTAATATACAAGTTCAAATTTGGTTACTTTTGTTTTTTTATTAATGGATTTATTTTGTAGTGTTATTTTAATGAGTTATATTTTTAAGTAATTAAATTTTATTTTTTTTGGATAATGTTATGATTATATTTTTTTATGGTCAGTTATTTTATTATTTGTTTGAATATTATTGATATCTCACTTATTCCTTATTTACGTGGTTATTTATTTTTTTAATTGAGATGTTATAAATTGTGTATTTGTTATACATTTATACAATTTATCAATGGTTATATGAAATAATATATTTTTTAATAAATAAAATAATATGAAAATTTAATTACCAATAAATTGTTTTCATGGTTATTAGTAATATTATTTATTTTTTTCATTTTTATAACCATAATTAATTTTTTATTATTGAAATTTATTTTATTATTTTAGAAATAATATTATAAAAAATAACCTTACAAATTTCTTTAATTATTAACCATAAATGTATTTATTTATGAAATAATATAATTTAAGGTTAAATATAAAATAATTTCATTTTCTAATTTTTTTCATCTATACCCGTCTCTCCCCCCATCTGGCCATCTCTACATATCAAACAAAGAACATTTCTTTCTCTATCTCTTTCTCTGTCTGTATTTTATTTGTTTATTTTCATTATAATTTATTTAAAAATTAGTAATGAGTTTTGTAAATTTAAAATTGATAGTGATCTAAATGGTGCTTTTTTGTTGAGTCTTGTGTGTTAATGAAAAATCAGAAGTGTGAAGTTTTTTTCTTTTAATGATTATTTCTTTTAATGTTTAATGGATGTCAATTCAACAGAAAGTGTGCTAGCTTTTAAAATCAAAGAATAATAGTAAAAGTGAACGAATAAAATACTAACAAGAGGAAAAGAGGAGTAAGGTACTATAATTTTTTAAATTCAAAGAAAAGCAAGAAAGCATGCATTCTCAAAGCACACCGGCCATGCATGGTGTCATATTTTGTGTATACATTTATAATAAGTAATTGTTCCATCATTATATAATGTTAACATTAGTAATATGATAGATAATTTGATTAGTAATAGAGTATACCATTCTATTTTTTTAAAAAATGTAGTAGATGTGTGATGCATGTGAAGTCGTTTATTTAATGCAGTCTGTTTACTTTACATGCACATTTTTTTTTGTTTACAATGAAACATGCATACTAATATACTTCTTTACACAAAACACTTGCCAATTTTTTATCTTACATACAAAAAATTAGAAATTATCAAAAATAATATTGTAGAACTAAATAAAAACAAAAAAAATCAAACAAGATGTAACACATCATCAACTAATGATTTTCAACAATTTGACTATGATCTAATGTTGATTCTGAGATTATTACTGAGAATCAATATATCAAAGTAAAGTTTTTTAATTAAAATTTTTTATTGGATCATAAATCTCCATATGAAAAAATATCTTTAACATTGGTGTGATATTTTAGATTTAATGTTATTCTAGTATTATATTTTTTTATAAATTCAAAAATTAGCAATAAAAAATTAATGATAAACAAAAATCAAAAATTATCATTAATGCATAATATAATACTCTTGATATATGATACTCTTGTATGTTTTCCTTTTATTTTTTTTCTTTTCAGCTATTTTAGATTTATCATAAGTAAATAAATTTGTTTGTGAAGATGATTATACTCTTGATATATGACACACACACATGTATGTATGTATGTATAGTTTTTTGTTTGTATTTATGTGTATCATTTTATTTTTTGTCATTATATATTTGCAACTTTTTGGCTTGGTGTAAAATTATAATATGAGTATATTAGAAAATTTTTTAAGTTATTTGCAAATATAGCCATGTAATTGGTTGATGAAATTAATTAACCTATTTTAGAAGCTTTTAAAAAAAGTGATGTGGCCATTTGGTTGATTTACTCATTAACTATTTGGGCATTTCTAAAAAATAGCCCTCTCGGGCTGCACTTGCCAAAATTTAGCTTTTTTTTAATATTTAACTGAAAAAAATATATAAGTGATAAACATATCTATAATTTTTGTTAAATTAATAAGTTATCATCCTTTCTATTGATTAGGTATTAATTGATGGGTATGAAAGTTTTCTTTACCAAACAATCTTTTGATTGCAATTTTATACAAATTATGTTAATGTTAATGTATGTAATTTTTTGTATCTCTAATCAGTCTATATTTGTAAATCTAGAAATCTATAATTGTAGTTTGCTTCACATCTATGTTTTCTAGTTGAATACTTTGTATGATATATTTTATATTCCAAATATGTTTTTGTTCATGTCTGATTACTTTATTAATTAATTAGCCAAGAGTTCTTGGAATTGGCTCTTCATTCCATTAATTTTGTATATCCTATTTATTTTAATATTCAAATATTGAGTTGAATTACAGTAGAAATTTTGGTCTTTGATCTTTATTGAGAAGTGAGAATCTTACTCCTTCAAATATTTAATATGACCAATGATAGTGATACCTTATAATTTGCCTCCATAGTTGTGTATGAAGTAGCAATATATGTTTATGTCAAAATTGGTTCAAGGGCAAAAAAATGCAAAAGAGATTATGGATGTTTTCATACGACCTTTTATAGTAGAGTTAAATCATTTGTGAGATATTGAAGTGAATACATATGACATCTCAAAGAAGCAAATTTCATAATGTGGGTAGTCCTTATGTGGATGATTAGTAATTTTCCTGCTTATTCAATATTGTCTAGTTGGAGTACTGCACTATGATTTGCATACCCGTATTGCATGGAAAAGTTTAATGCATTTACCCTCAAATTCAGTGGTAAATAGTCATGGTTGATAACCATCATAAGGTTGTACCTACAAATCATCCATTCCATAGAAATAAAACTGCATTTTCAAAAAACAAAATAGTGATGATAGTTGCACCAGCTGTTCGTTCACGAGATGGATGCTATTGGAACTAATGGACCAATATGCAAAATATTTGGCGAAATGAAATGCAGTATTTTTTGGTACTTGCCCTATTGGAAGCCCAATTTAATTCTTCATAACTTAGATGTAACGCATATAAAAAAATGTTATGACAATGTTTTCAACACTTTCCTTAATGTAGATAGAAAAACAAAAGACACTTTAAAATCAAGATAAGAGTTGAATGATTACTTTCGGCATACTAAATTCAAACAAAATGAGTCTACAAGAAATACCGTAGAGCTTGTTACACACTTGATAAGAAGGCAAGACAGACATTATGTGAATGAGTTAAAAATTTGAAATTCCTTGATGGATATGTGTCAAATATGGGAAGATGTGTGGATATGAAGAATTTTAAGTTATTTGGAATATAAAGTCATGTCTATCATGTATTTATGTAATGATTAATACTAATTTTGCGTGAAATACTTCCTCTAAGTGGTTGGAAGGTCTTTACCGAACTTAGTTTATTCTTCAAACATCTAACTGCAACCATAATCAAAATAGCTGACATGGTGAGGCTGGAGAATGACTTATCTCTCATTCATTGTAAGCTTGAAAGGATATTCTCACCCAAATTTTATGACTGAATAGAGAATTTATCAATCCATTCGGCATATGAAGCAAGGATAGTCGGCCTAGTGAAATACAGATGGGAGTATCCTTTTGAGAGGTAATTAAATATATGTAGCTATGTTTTATTAATTCAAGCATAAATTAATATTGTTATTTGATTAAATCGAAACCTAACATAATGGTTGTAGGTATCTTCGTAAGTTGAAATTGAATAATAGAAACAAGGCAAAAATTGAAGGTTCAATTTGCAATGTATATTTATTAAAAGGAAGCATCATCTTTTTGTTCTTATTTTTATGAGGATCATGTCAATACAAAGAATAGAAATGTGCCTCGGAATGATGAAGGTTGTGTGCTTGTAGAAGATGAATCTGTGGACAATCTATCTATTTTCAAGCACCATAGGAGAGCATTTAGAAGAGTAAAGAAAAGATGTATGATAGATGAAGAGTACAACATAACTTAGAGCTATGTTTTAGTTATTTGTGAGGAGGTTGCACCATTTATTGAGTATGTATACCCAAAATAGTTGAAGGTTTAATCATAGTTTAATTTGTCCTAAATATATTTAATTAAAATTTGATATCCATTGTTCTCCCTCTATTTATATTTGTGCATTGTTTATGTTGAGTAGTTAAAACATAGGCAACCAACCATTTCCAGGCTTGAGGTCGATTCTCTGCTAGAAACAAAATTTGCAAATTGGTTCAAGAACTATGTGAAAATTCTTAAGCTTTAATTTTATGAATTATTTGATTTATTAGTATCTTTTAGTATTTAAAATAATTTGTTGAATTTATGCAATAGACAAATGATCCTTCAAATGGAGATTCCAACATATTAATACTGAATCTAAGTAAAAGTCGGTTTAGATATGTGGCAACTTATCATGGGTATTTTATCAATAAATATAAATTTCACACAATAGGACACAATTCTTCTAAAGTAACTATGAATAGTACTATATGTATTAAAGGATCAAGTTATAGTGTAGATGAGATTGATTATAATGGTTAACTCACAGCAATTATTGAGTTGGAGTATCCTATACTCGAAAATAACGAGATTGTATTTTTAAGATGTGAGTGGTTTGATCATACACAAAATGGGGGTACAAAGATTCATTCGGATTATATGCTAGTAGATGTTAACCATAAACATAGATTTAATCGATATGAGCCATTTATTGTGGTAGTTCAAGCCACTCAAGTATATTATTGTACATATCCGAGTTTATCTCGTGATAAGAGTGACTGTTGGGCTATTTGCAAAATTAAAGCTCGGTCAAATTTTGAAGTACCAACATCTCAAAAAAGAAGTGAAAACTTAGCTGTTGAACTAGCATTTCTAGAAGATGACTTAAATAATATTGAGCATGTGCATGTAGATGAAGATCCAGAAAACTAATGTGAGTTAGATGGTGAACAAATAGAAATTGAAGATGTTCCTTTTTCTATCTGAAGATGATTGGAACTTCCATTAGAATTAGATGAAATGTCAGAAGATCCATTAGAGAATGATAGTGATGACAATAATTAAATTGTTATTATTATATTAGAGTATTATAGTTTCAAAGACATTCTATATTTTGTTGAAATCAATTACTGATGTTTATTATATCTATATTATTTGTTCTATTTTGTACAGTCAATACCATCTCATACCCACTATATCCAAACTTCAAAATCACCATCACCATCATTAACACCTTTACCATCACCTTTATCAGATATAAGGCCACTACCCATCGTCCCTCTTGCACACACTTTTGATCCATCACCATCTTCTACACCACATTTTACACAAATAGTTCTCCCATTTACAACACCATCGACATCATCAAATACTATGCCTTCCTCTACATGCAGTGCTAAGTTAGTGATAGAGATTGTGGATGGGAGGTGTAAGAAATATGTAAATATTACTTAATTTAAAATTATGATGTTCTTGTTAGTGGTTTTGTTTTTATATATAGTTATGATTTGCTTATTTTCAATATTATTTTTATATTTTTATAGTTTCATTCCATTTACACAAGTATTCGGATATAATTACAAAGTCTTTCAAGAAAATGGTTGATTCTAAAGCATTCTCATGGAAGAAAGTTTCTTAATCAACAAGAGAGACTAACTTTAATCACTTTCAGGTAAAAAGAAATAAACAAAAGCAATGAAAATTAATTATCTAATTAGTTAACTATTATGTTGGTTATTATTTAAGTATTAAATAATTATGTCCTTATTATTAATATGGTTATTTTTTGAGTTTTCTATATATAGATATCGAATCAGTGCACATGGTACCCAAACTTAATGGATAAATAAAGTCATTGTTGGAGAGCAAAACTACTGAATGGTACTTAGATTTTGTTCAAAAATTAAAGTTTCTAAAAGATATGCCTAATTTTATACCCGAGGATGAGTGACCCAAGTGACTTAAGTAATAGCATGAGATAGTGTGAAAAAAAAAATTCAGAGATACCTATCAAAAACTGATGGACTAAGGTAGCTGGAATAGGTACAAGAATATCTCGCAACATAGGAGGGTTAAAATCTAGCATTAAGTGATCTCGAGATTTTGTACAATTTATAAGTTTAAAACATTTATATATTTAATAGTTAGCCTAATAGTCCAAATAAATCAAATCTATGCATGGTTTAATTGTTTTAGCTAACATTTTCTAACATTTGTTAATTTTTTACTTAATAAATACATACTTTAGGCTGGAGAATAGGGTTGGGATTCCAATTTTTATGAGATTTTTAGAAAGATGCATGTGAAGAAAGTGGATTGGCAGTTTGTTGACAACAAGTCTCAGATGATTACTGTAAGAATCTATTATATTAAAAAACTTTAAAACTACCGTAAATTTTGAAGGTTGTGTGGAATGAAAATATTAGATTTATTTTATGTATATCTAGAATAGTATTTTTTTACTATTTTATCACAAAAACTAGTGGAGGAACGTGTGATAGCTGCTTCTCAACGAATTGAAAGTTCTATGGATCTTCAACCACTTGACTATGATCATATCTATTTGGAGACCATAAGAGGTCAGAAGAAGCAGCGAGTATAAGGCATCGACTTGAAGGGAGTGGCATTTTGTTGTAGCAGTCATGCTTCTAATTTCTCTGTCACATTAATGGTGGATGAGGCGGTTGAATAGCAAGTAATGAAAACAAATTAATGTTTTGAGTTATGGAGATAGAAATGAAAGAGAAGGTTGAGCATATTACTTAATTGAAAGAAAACATGCAGGAAATGAAAGAAGAGAAAATAAGTAGATTACTCATTTAAAGAAAGAAATACAGGAAATGAAAGAAGTGAATGATGATATGAAATAAAATAAGATTGTTAAACAACAACAGATGCCCTATATGGTGTCATAGTTACAGCCTTGACGCAATAGATAGCATTCTGAGTTCTAGTAGTGAAACCATGCAGGAGAGGCTAGCACTAATACACCAGCTAATTATGAGGATGATTTTATTTTAAAAGATGATGAAACTATGTTATGTTTTTATTTTAACCATGAAACTTTTATATAAAAATTATTTTAGAATTGTTTTGGTTTTTGTTTATTAAAGAACAAGGAATCAAAGAAAAGAGAAGAAGATGATGATATAGGTAAATGTTTTTCATGGTTAAATATGTCATGGTGAAGTCAATTTGTAATGTGTCTAAATAAATATTATTGCTTCATATCTTCAAAGGTAAATCAAAGCACAGAGAAAAACAAGAGAAGAAGAAAACTTCTGTATTTTTGGCTACTTGTTCCTCTTTCATACTCTCTCATAAATTTTTTTGTAAAGATACATTATCTCGTTCTAATGTTGTAAAGAAGATGTGAGACTATATAAAAGGAAATAATCTACATGTATGCCAACATCCATCATCTTCACCACCCCCCAAAGAGAATCAATGGTGTTATTCTTTAATTTAAATTAATCATTAAATATTCTTGTTTTTTAAATGATTAATGAGATAGGCGGAAAATAATATGTGATGATAAGTTGAAAGATCTACATTAATGCAAGTCTTTCATAAGATTTGTAGTCTCAAAGCTCGTCTCCTCATTTAATTAAAAAGGAAAAGTTAGCAACTTGCTATCACATGATTTCTGCCAATGTGTCGCTAAACAAAAAAAAGATTTATTTGGTGGCATTATTGTTCTTGATTCTGGTTTTGTTCTGTGTTGGCTAGCTAACCTAACCAATGATTCTTTTCTTTCATTAAAATAAGTGTGTCGTCTCAAAATTGAGTTTGATGTAAGATTATGTTGATCTTGGATATTATTCAGTAGAGACAGCCTCACTCCTAGTGGCTCTTAAAGTGCACTATCCATAATGGATCACAATCCTGAGGGGAAATCACAAAAGTCAGCATATCACTAAATTTTATGAATTTTATGATGAGTCCCTATAGAAGTATGGCAATGCTAATGTCTGGAAGTTTTTTATCGATCTGTTTGATTATTTTCTCTTGACTTCCTTGGTTGAGACATAAATTACACCCACTTGTGCTTTTCCTTCACCTCAATTCTTGCCATCCTTTTCTATAGAACATCTCTGACCAATTTAACCAAACAAACAATCTATAGCTTATTGCTCGAGCTCACCAGGTTGTAATGGATGGCTATAATTGGGGCCATTATCAAAAAGTTTTTGATTTTGATTTTGTTTTTTAAAATGTTTATGCTGTGAAATGATAGTTTTTGTGGTTGTGTTGATACTGTTTGAGCCTTAAAATTTATGTAGTTTGAGCCTACACCAAGGAGAGGAGAGCCATATGAGACCAGAAGAATG
This sequence comes from Sapria himalayana, assembly GCA_029783825.1. NCBI lineage: Eukaryota > Viridiplantae > Streptophyta > Magnoliopsida > Malpighiales > Rafflesiaceae > Sapria > Sapria himalayana. The sequence goes on from JAREIK010015991.1 coordinate 32,693, forward strand.
CCAGATAACTTTCTTTATTGTGAGCGAACACAAATTGGTGCAGCCCACCTTATAGTTGTGATCTTTGTTCCTGGGGTTTGCTTGTTTATTAAGGTGGTCATTTTAATGATGGTGCTGGTTGCTCAACTGCAACAGCAAGGGTGCATGATGGATAGGCAAAGCTCTCTTCTTTTTCTTCCATTTTGCTCCAATTATTTGCGCAGCTGATTCTCATTTGATTTTGCTGCTTTCCTTTGTAGTTCACCTTACAATGCGTGTCTATTATTTTCATGTGCTAGTATTCTTGTTTTAAAAAAACAAGTTGATAATCAGTATGTGCATAATTTTATGTATCTATTCAATTGATGAAATCATATCGTTTTGCTAGGTTTGAGCTGTTTGATATGGTGAAGAAATATTCACCTTCATTATGAAAACATGGGACACACAAGTGTGGTGTCTCTGAATAATAAAATGAGTTAGTTGATGGGGTCGGAGTCGCATGCTTGGAGGCTCCAGCAAGTGTCTTGATCCTTAATGCTAAAAGGAAGAAGATGGTGTTGGACTTGGACCTGGGAACCCGTCTCTAGGAAAAAAAGCATGATTTGATTTCTCATTGAATACTTGTTCTCAATTTTGTATTTGTTTCTAATAACTTCTTCTGGTTACACTATATTATTTAAATAGTTTTTTGGTTTGTTATTTCTTTTATTAGTTTTCTCACTTGTTTATTTTTTCATAACTATTTCATATATGCAGCAGCATCCCTTGAAAATAATGAAAATGTATTAGTAAAGTGCTTGAAATTGGGAAATAAACTTGAGGTAGATGCTTTAGTTGCTAGATCTGGTCATACAGTGCATTTAGAAATTAAGTAATAGTTTCCTTCACGTTTGTTTGCTTTTGTTTTGTGTTTAGAGTGTGCCTTTCATTAGTTTATAATATTATGGAATTAATTCATGATTTTAGTGTTGATAATAATGTTGTCAAGGAAGTTTAAAATAATTTTTATGAGTAGTATCAGATGCAAAACAACAATAGAAGTGCTATATGGAATCAGAGTTAGCAGCCTTTATGAGACAGATAGGACACATTGTTCCACAGAGAAACCATGCAGGAGAGCCTAGCACAAATGCTTCAGCTAATGATAAGGATGATAATTTTGTTTTAAATAATTATAAACCTATGTTATATTTTTGTTTTAATTATGTAATAATTGTATCAGAATAATTTCTAAACTACTTTTTCTTTTTGTTAACTATAAAAAATTATTTATGGCATATGGTTTTATTCAATTTAATATAAAAATATAAAAAGATGTAATAAATTTTTTGTAAAATAAATTGTTAAATTAGATTGGGAATGAAAATAGCTAAAAAATTTTTAATCGCTAATTTTGGTAGGGAATTATCTATATATATTGAGTCAATAAATATTAATTACTATTCTTAATTACGATAAAAATTAGCAAAAAAAAAAAATAATTAGCTAGGGAATTTTCATCATTAAAAAATTTGTAGAAAATTATTTTTTCTCATTAAAATTTTAAGACGAGCACTTTAGCTTGGTATAATTTTCATCATTATTCTGATGTTTTTCTATTTTAGCGATGAAAAAATTTTATATAGATAGAGATTATTCTTTAGCCACCTGGGCTTTTCTTATAGTTAGATAGATAGATAAGTATATAGATAGATATATAGATAAATATATAAATAAATAAATAATATATATATATATATATATATATATATATATATATATATATATATATATATATATATATATATATAGATTTATAGATATATAGATAGATAGATAGCTAGTTAGTTAGTTAGATATATAGATAAACAGATAGACAAATAGATATATAAATAGATAAATAGAGAGAGAAAAAGATTGAAAGATAAATAGATAGATAGATAAATAGAGAGATAAATAAATAAATAGATAGAAAGACATACATGTAGATAGACATACAAATATATAGACAGACAGACAAATAGATAGAATAAATAGGGAGATAGATAGGTAGATAGATAGATACGTAAATACATAGACAAACAGATAGATAAATATATATATATAGATAGATAATATATAGTCAAATAGATAGATATAAATATATTTAGTTAGATAGATAAATAGATAGACAGATAGACACATAGATATAAAGACAAATAGATAGATAGATAGTTAAAAAGAGAGAAAGATAGAGAGGTATATAGATAGATAGAGAAACAAAGAGATAGAGAGAGAGCGATAGACAAATAGACAGACATATAAACATAAAGAAAGATAGAACAATATATAGTTAGATAGATAGACATATAGACATATAAACAAATAGAAACATAGATAGATAGATAGATAGTTAGATAGAAAGATAGATAGATAGTTATAATGATAGACAAATAAAAAATTAGAAAAATAGATAGAAAGTTAGATAGATAAATAGACAAATAGATATATAGACACATGGTAAGATAGACAGATGCACAAATAGATAGATAGGTAGGTAGATAGATTAATAGATATAGATAGATATATAAATAAATAGTCATATAGATAGATAAATAGATTGAAAGAAAGAAATAAAGATAGATAGATATAAAAATAGATAGATAGATAGAAATATAGATAGATTAAAAGATAGATATATAGAGAAAGATATAATTATATATGTGTGTGTGTGCGTGTGTGTGTGTGTAGACAGATAGATAGATAGTACCATAATTAGATAGAGAAAAAGATACATAATTTTATATATATATATATATAATTATAAACTAGATAGAAAGTCATATAGAGATATAGACAGATAGAAATATAGATAGATTGTCAGATATAAAGTGATATAGTTACATAGATAGAAAGATAGATTGATTAATAGAATGATAGATATATAAATAATCATACATACAGATAGATAGATAGATAGATAGATAGACAGATAGACAGATAGATAGATAGATAGATAGACAAACGGACAAACAGATAGATAGATGGATAATTAGATAGATAAGTAGATAGATATATAGAAAGAAAGAAAGATAATTACATAGTAGATAGATAAATAGATAGATAGATATATATATATATATTTAGATAGATAGATATATAGATATATAGATAGATCGATATATATAGATAGATAGATAGATATATAAATAGATAGATAGATATATAAATAGATAGACATGTAGATAGACCTACAAATAGACAGATAGATAAAAATATATATGTATACATATTAGATAGACAACTAGATAAATAGATATATAGACAAATAGATAGATAGATAGATAGACAGATAAATAGGTTGAGAGTTATACAACTATATAGATAAACATATAGATTTAAGATAGATAGACAGATAGATAAATAGATAGATAGATAGATAGGTAAGTAGAAATTTAGATAGGTTTATAGATATATAGGTAGATAGATAGATAAATAGATAAGAAGATAGATAGATAAATAGCAATATAGATAAATTAATAGATAGATTGATAAATAGATAGATTGATAGAAAGATATTTAGTTAGAGAGATAGAGAGAGAGAGAGAGAGAGAGAGAGAGATATATATATATATATATATATATATATGTAGACATATATATAAATAGATAGATATTTATACAAAAATATAGATAGAAAGATAAATATATATATAAAGAACAAATAAATAGACAAACATATAGATAGATAGAGAGATAGACACAAAGACAGATAGAAAAATAGATATATTTATATTTATAGATAGGAAGATAGGCAGATAGATAGATAGATATAGTTAGAAATATAGATATATTTATAGATAGATATATAGAAATATACATAGATATATATATATATATATATATAGTAGATTGATAGATAGACAAATAGATAAATAATTACATATTAGATAGATAGATCGATAGGTATATAGTTAGATAGATATATATATATATATATATATATATATATAGATCGATAGACAGATAGATCGATATATAAATAGATAGACAAGTAGATATACCTACAAACAAACAGATAGATAGAAATATTTATATATACATATTAGATAGAAAACTAGATAGCTAGACATATAGAAAATTAGACAGATAGACAAATAGATAGGTAGGTAGGTAGAGATTTATACAACTATATAGATAAACATATATATATATATTTAGTTAGTTAGACAGATAGACAGATAGATATATAGATAGATAGATAGGTATAAATCTAGATTGGTTTATAGATATATAGGCAGAGAGATAGATAACTAGATTAGAAGATAGATATATATATAGAATGATAGATAAATAAATATATTGATTAATAACTAGATTGATTGATAGTAAGATATTTAGAAAGGGATAGAGAGAGAGAGAGATATATATATATATATATAATATAGGTAGACATATATATAGATAGAAAGATACATACAAATAGATAGATAGAAATAGATATATATAAAGAAAGCCAAATAAATAGACACATATATAGATAGATAGACAAATAGACACACCAGATAGATATATTGATAGATTGATAGATAGGGAGATAAGTGGATAGATAGAAAGATAAATATATGTATAGATAATATATATAGAAATATACATAGATAAATAAATAAATAAATATATATATATATATATAGTAGATAGATAGATGACAGATAGCTAGATAGATAGATAGATGATAGTTAGATAGTTAGATAAATATATAGATAGATAAATAGATATATAAGTAGATTGATAGATAGAAATATAGATAAATAGATAGAAATAAAGAAAGAAAGAGATAATGAAAGAAAGAAAGAAATAAAGATAGATAAATAGATATATTTTAGATAGATAGATAACTAGATAGACTGCTAAAAAAATAGATAGATAGATAGACAGATAGATAGATTTATTGATTGACATATAGACATATAGATAGATAGATACATAGATACATAGATATATAGATATATAGATAGATAGATAGATAGATAAAAAGATAGATAGGTAGATAGATAATAGAAAATAGATTTTTTGATAGATATGTAGATATATAGGCAGATAGAAAGATGGACAAATAGATAGATAAATAGATTGATAGATATACTATTATGTAGATAGTCAAATATATATCACTACAAAAAAAATCCCAAATAACTTGGAAATATTCGCTAGCTAAATAAGATTTCGCTATTGCTAAAATAGAATAACAATGGATTAATGACCGATCTTTTCCAAAACTAATGTGCTCATCGCAAAAAATTAATGTTCAAAAAATTCAATATCAAAAAATTTTTAACGATGTAAAATTCCCAAGCTAAATTTATTTTTTCCCTTGCTAATTTTGATTGTATTTTAGATTTATAGAAAAGTCCCTAGCTAAATTAGTGAGGGAAAAATCTCTAGCTATTTTCATTCCAAAATTATTTTTACTATTTTATTTTTTTACAAAAAAATTGATTACATATTTTTAAGTTTTTATATTAAATTAAATAAAAACATAAACTATAAAACATAATTTATAATTATCAAAATATAAAAAAAATTAATAAATTTTTTTGATACTATATATTACATTGTTAAAATAAAAACATAACAAAATTTTATTACATCTTCATCAATACATCTAACGAGATTGCATAAAGTATAACCTATTCATGAAATTGACTTTCCTTTCTCTCCCCTAGCTCCTATGGTTACCATTGAAGAAATCATAGCCATATTTCTGTATCACACCTTCCTAAGATAAAAAAACATAAACAAAAAATAATAACCCAACTCAAGTCTAGACCTTGATAATTTTTTGCTAAAGAATGAAAATGATCCACCTCGGCACGAACAAGAACCATCGTATTGAACATGAAGGCTTCGAAAAATGAAGGAGCCCCAATTGGAGTGATCATCAGCTTCTACCAGTAGAATCCTTCTTTTAATTATTGTTTTATTTAAAGAAAAAAAATGCAAAACAAGACTATTGTTTTCCACTTTAATAAGAAGCACATGCAAATCATGCCTGAAAAGCAAGAGTACACACTCATATTTTAAAATTATTAGAAATGATAATTTTAATAAGAACTAGACATTTTCTAGATCCTCAAATCTCTGAACATAGCTTTCTACCATTATCCCAACACATCAAACCTAAGAATGGATGTAGTGAGACCAATGTGAGGTGGAAATAATACCCAAATAAGATTCTGGATCAGGTTAGGTCATTAGGAGTAACCCTAAATTTTTATTGGTGTCCATTATATATAACTACATCTACAACATGTATAACTACATGGTTCAGAAACTTAATATCCATTCATATCATTCATCTCATTCATACATGTTTTTTTTGATATTGTATAAATCTTTATCATTTTCCCAAATATTTTAGGAACTTAAAATTACTTTTTTCAACCTTCAATGTATTTTTATTGTATTTTTATAAGTTTGTATTAATCATTAAGCTTTAATATGTTTAGGGTTTGTATTTTTGTTTCACTTAATATCATTTAACTAAATTTGATTTCTAATAAAATGTTCATTTGTTAAAATTTATGTTGTAAATTTCAAAACAAATAACAATATGTCTGTGAAATAAAAATTATAAAAAATTTTTAAAATATATATGAGATGTAGTTTCATTTTACAAAGATAAAACTTTAAAAATAAAATTTATTTACAAAATAAAAATTACACCTCATAATATGCAATATGTTATATTTATTATAAATAAACAATGTTTGAAATGTATCTATTAATTACAAAAAAAAACATTGTCATGTATTTAATTTGAAAAAAAAAATTAAAAATAATTATTAAAAAAAATAAATTCATATATTTATATGGTCATTTATATATTTTGAATAAAATAAAAAAAATAATTAATTGTAGAAAAATTTACTCATATATTTATATGGTAATATGTTTTGTTTGAACATAATTAAAGAAATAATTGATTTTTTACGAAACATTAAAAACATTTATTTATATTAACTACATTATATTTGTTTGAATTTTAAATTTTTTAAAAATGTAATAATAATAATAAATAACAGGTAAAACTTTATCATAGTCATTAATATTTTAATAAAAAAATTATATTGAAAAACAAAAATAATATTATATATTTATGAACTATATTTTCAATTTTAACATGATCGTAAAAATAAAATAATTTACAAATATGCCAACTTCATTTATTTATATTAGTATAATGATAGTTATTTTAATATAAATATTAAAAAACAACTATTTGAATAAAATAGAAGATCATATATTTAATTCATAATTTCATTTTACACATTAATATGCTTCACACACACACACACACTCAAATATTTGTTTTAAATATAAAAATGTACAATATTTTATACATTGTGTACAATATATAATATTTTATTTTAATTAAATTTAAATTCAAAAAATTTTAAATACATTTACACACACACACACACACATATATAATAGTTTCATGTGTAACATTAAAAATACATTATGTATATAGGTATATGTGTGTGTTTGTGTGGGTGTACAGTAGTATATAAATGCATACAAGTATATACACACTACTTTGAAAATGTAGATACATGTGTGAATATATACAAAAGTACAAAAATGTGTATGTTGATATATAATGTATAGTAATGAATATGGATGTATAAATGTGTGTGTGTGTAGGGCAGTGTATATTCACATATATATTAATGCATATATATGTAAATATCAACATTAATTTTGAGAAAAAAAAACACGAGCACATAAATATTAACATATTTCACAAATTCATGAGAGTTGGAGCAAAAAGTGACATTATTGCAAGATACTACTAATCTCCCATCTGTAACACTTTGCCTCCAAATTTGATTAGAGTACTACTTGCAATGATAAGGTTCATTCAATACTACATACCATGGAGTCACATTTTTATTCAATATTATAATTTGTTCAAATAAAAAAATCTATCTAATATCTTCTTCATCAACTCTTCTATCTTCTTTTTCTTGTATTTATAAGCTATTTTTAATTTTGATTATATGTGCATTTCTTATCTAATATCTCTAGTTCAAACTATTGTAATAGTAAAATATTTCAAATCAATCTAGGTATGATATCTTTCTTTTCTATGAGATATTTGATTATAGAATATTTAGTATATACTATGACTTTGGTTCCCACTAAATATGATATTAACTTGCCAAAAGAAAAGATTGTTGATACAGGTTCTTTCTCTATAGTGGTGTAATTCAATTGGGCATTTGAGAGCGTGTTGTTATCATAGTATATGATAACTATTTATAAATATTTGTATAAGTACATAAAACTCTTCATAATTATATTTAACTATATTTGTAATCATGTAAACTATTTTTATAACTATATTAATAACTATATATATCTATTTTTTTAATTTTATAATATTATATAACTATATGTTTAATTCTTTATAACTATATTTTTAAGAAAATATATCATATGTATAATAATATATAACTATAAATAATTGTATTTTACTAAATGTATAGCTATAAAAATGTTATATATAACTATATCTTTAACTACATACATTTTTATAACTATATATGCATTACTATATATAAATATTTGTATACCCATGTAATACTCTATATAATTAAATATAACTATATTTGTATCTATGTATACATGTATGTATTCATATAATTAAATCTATATATTTTTTATAACTTTGTATATATTTATGTATAACTACTTTTAAATACTTGTATGAATATATCTACATATGATTATATGTTTAACTATATATAACTCTATTTTTAATTATATATACTATAGGTATAAGAACATATAGAGGTTGAACTCCCTCTCTGGTGACTATCTCTTGAGGTATATTGATTTTGTTTATATCTCTTATCAAATCTCTTTACTGCCATATGACAAAGGAATTGAGGTTTAGTGAAAGAAATGGGGTTGACTTCACAAAGCTATTTAGTAGGCTTTATGCCAACAAGGAGATGCAGATTTTGATGCTAGCTCTTGATGTTGGCTGTAAGACAACCATTCTGTATAAGTTGAAGCTTGGTGAAATTGTCACCACAATTCCTACTATTGTCTTCAATGTAGAGACTATTGAATACAAAAACATCAATTTCTCTTTGTGGGATGTTGGGGGTCAAGACAAGATTCACCCTTTCTATAGGGATTACTTCCAAAATACCCAATTTCACATATTTGTGGTGGAAAACAATGATAAAAATTGTGTTATTGAAGCAAGAGATAATTTGCATAGGTTGTTAATCGAGGAAAAGTTTTGAGATACAATTTTGATGGTGTTTGCCAATAAGCAAGATCTTCCGAATGCTATGAATGCAACTGAAATTACTGACAAGCAAGGACTTCACTCTCTTTGCCAATGCCATTGGTACATTCAGAGCACATGTGCTACCACTGGCGATGGCCTCTACGAGGATCTTGATTGGCTTTCCACCCACATTGCCAACAAGTCATAAATAATTTTAGCAGGATGAGACAAACTTTGTTGACATATCTGGATGTGGATCTAATCTTTGCCTACTTTCTCTGAGTTTTGTTCTGTTATGTGGATGACAACATCTAGTTCTCGGGGGATTCAAATTATATTTATATTTATATATTACACGCCTAAAATATAAGACCTCATTTACTTTGCACTGATCTATTGTAACCGAGCTTGTTTGTTTTCTGTTTTGTCTTTTTGCCATTGGATCCCAAAGGTATAAGAACATATAACTATAAATTATTGTCTTTGACTATATGTATAATTATAAAATATTATACATAACTAAAATTTAAAAATATAATTAACAACATATATTTAATATACATTTTTATATATTAGTATATAAAATATATTTTACCATATATATACCTATAGATAACTATATGTATACATATATAAAATTATATTAAAAAATATATATAGCTACATGTATAAATATAAGTATAACTATATGTGTAACTATATGTATAACCACATATAACTATATGTATAATTACATCTGTAACAACATACAACATTATTTTTAACTATATGTGAATAACTATATATAAATATTTGTATAACAATATATAAATATTTATATACATATATAACACTATATAATTAAATACAACTATATTTGTAACTATATATACATATATGTAAATTTATATATTTATTTATAACTTTATATATTTTTGTATAACTATATAAAAATATTTATAGCTATATATACTATATGTATAATAACATATAACTATAAATAATTATATCTTATTATATGTATAACTATAAAAACTTTATACATAACTTAATTTAAATATATAATTTACAACTTATATTTAATATATATTTGTATATATTAGTATATAAAAATGTATTTTATTATATCTATACCTATACATAACTATATGTATAATTATAAAAATTTTAAGAAAAAGTATATATACCTAAAAGTATAAATATAAGAATAACTATACGCATAACTATATTTATAACCACATGTAACTATATTTATAATTACATGTATAACAACATACAACATTATGTTTAACTATATGTGTATAAATATATATAAATATTTGTATAACTATATGACACTCTATATAATTAAATATAACTATATTTGTAACTATCTATACATATATTTAAATGTATATATTTGTTTATAACTTTGTATTCATATATGTATAACTACTTATAATTACTTGAGCTATGGATCAATACAAAACAACCTCAGAAATTAGGTATGATTTGGATGATAGCTATCATACACTACTTTTTTTTCCTTATAAAACTAATGAATGTTGATAAAATATTCATACAATTTGAAACTTTTAATCATATCACAATGTTCATATAATAATGAGAGTAATATAAGCTCGAATTTGTTTAACAATTTACATCCTCAGTTCATTTGGTACACTTAGGGAAAGCTACATGAGTTGGTAATGAAATCATACAAATATCATGAGATTGCTGCTACTCAAAATGAGGTATTAGAGCTATGGATCAATGCAAACCTATTTCAAAAATCAAGTATGATTTTTATGATAGTCATCACATACTACTTTCTTTTTTCCTTATTAAACTAATGAATGGTGAAAAAATGTTCATAAAATTTGAAACTTGTAATCATATTAGGTTCGCTATTATGTTTCTTTCATGGCTGATTTATGAACTTCTCTAGACTATTATGCATTTCTATTTAATATTACTTATCATCTAGTTTGTGCTTTGCTTATTCACTTGATATCTACATGAAAACATCCATTGAGTAGCCAAGTAATTTTACACGTGGAACTTGATTGAGTATATATGTACATGTTATGCTGTAGTGTATATTTACATATATTATATGTACATATACATATATAATGGTATATATGTATAAGTATTTACTAGTATATACGTACATACTTGTAAAAATATACACTACAGAGTAAATGTACATACATGTACATAAATACTATAGTGTATATGTATACACGTAAATATGCACACATACACTATAGTGTATGTTTGCATTTATTGAGTATCTATGTACATATAAATACTTGTACACATATACCAATATATATGTACATATTCATATATACCAGTGTATATATGTACATATACAATGCTATAGTGTACATATATAATGCTATATATGTATAAGTACATATATAATAGTATATATATACATATATACTATAGTATATATGTACAAATATTTTACAGTTTTATATATTTATGACATAAAGTTTTGCAAAATCATGACAGAGTTTTTAGTGAAGTAGAATTAGAATGGTTTGCATTAAATTAAAATTTACAAGGTTTGATTAATCTAAAACTTTTCATTTGTTATATCTGCTACTAAACTATATGTGTATACCTATATATAAATATTTGTATAACTATATAAAACTCTATATAATTAAATATAAGTATATTTGTAATTATGTATACATATATGTATATATATATATATATATATATATATATATATGTAAATCTATATATTTGTTTATAACATTGTATATATTTATGTATAACTACAAATAACTTCTTGCTTGAATATATCTATATATAACTATATGTTTAACTATATATAACATATTTATAACTATATATACTATATGTATAATAACATATAAATATAAATATTTGTAGCTTTCTATATGTATAACTATAAAAACTTTTTACATTTAGATTACGGATTAATCAGATATAAGAATAAAAAACTAAAATTTTTGATTAATTAAAAAATTTATTTAAATATTAAGAAATTAAGTATTCTTGTTTAATGAAATTATGATTATGAAGTATCAGAAGATGACATCTTTTTAATTCAAATAAGTTAGAGGTAAGTGATAGGTTGGTTTGTCGAATATGAGTCTTTATAACCTGTTAAAATACTTTGACATCAATTATTGTTCTACTTCTTTTAGAGGATATGAAGAATCTATATGCATTGAGTTTGTAAAAATTATATAAAGTTTTTTCATGATATCTAAAATGTCTCGTGATTTGCTGATCTTTACTATGTTTAGTGTATATTAAAATATATCATATTTATGAATGTGAAAATTATTTTAGATAGGAAAATCAAATTACAATCAATATTATTGAAAATTTTTTATGATAGAAAGATTAAGATAATATATAGATGAGCCTTCAAAATCAAATTCATACATTACAACAAAATACATATGATGATGTAAATGATAAAATTTAAAGTTGTACAAATCATAACAGTTAGATTGAAAAAGATTTTATAATATTTTTCATTTTATAACTTAATGATTTGTAATATTTTTTATGTTTTAGTTTTATTTTGAAAGGTAATGTTACCATATTTTATTTTAATAAGTATTAATTATAATTTTAAATTAAATAATTTTTTAAATAATTTTTTAAATTCATAATTTTAAATTTTTTATATACTAGGTATGTATGTATATATTTTGTATTTACATTATGTATACATGTATCTACACAATAATTTCTTTCTATATACAATGTGTATATGTATATATTCAATATGAGTGTATATACACATTGTATGTACATTCTATATACATTATGTATATATTTTGTATATTGTAATACACAATAATTATATTATGTGTATATATAGATACACATAACAATTAACACATCTATGTTATGTATAATATATTGATATAATGCTACCATCATTCTCAGCACTTGCCGCCTGCACACATTGTCCAGGGGACATGGACCATAGGAGTCCAAGGTCCAGAGCCTGGGCCCTTGTGAAGTGGACAAGGTACCATGGACAGGCCCTAACGAGGGCATGCCTAGCTTTCTTGGTTCAAACCTAGGCTATTCTAGGTTCGCCACGTGCCAGGCTAGGCAATAGCCATTCTCATCACAATTTTTGGCAAAGATTTTAATGAGAACTATCTGGACTATCTTAATTTCTTTTTTCTATGAAGTTTGAGGTGATGAATATATATAATATTTATTATATTTATTGCACAATTTTAATTTATGTATTTTTTTTTTCAGTTGTATATAGTCTATGTAGTGTAGTGCTTATATTGATGGCATGCTCCAAACACTTTTACTTTTGTTCTTTAAAAAAAACATCAGGTGTCTTGGGGTAGTCTCCAACATGTTAGCTGAAATGATGGTGGTGGTGGCAGCATTATCACTTTTAATTCCCCCGCTTTTATATCATGTTCAATAATATAAATACATGCATTTAGGTGCCTCATTCCTAATGCAACCAAACCTATAAAAGAGACCAAGTACAAAGTCACACAGAAGAAGAAATACATGATGAAAATTTATATTCAAGAGCATGTTAGATTTATAAGATAGAAAGCATGTTGTGATTGGATTAGCATCAAGGTCATTGGTGATTGTATTATTTTGTTTTGGCATGTGTTGTTTTTTTGTTTTTTTGGAAGATAAAAATTCTGTTTTTTTGGGTATGTACTGTTCTGATTTTCACAGGGCGACTTTTTTTATTTTCTATTTGTCAATTAGTTTTCGTAAAGTCTGAAGCCTGTGCAATTTGTTAATGATACTAGGTTTCTACTTACCATGCAGAGTTGGATGTTCTAGCAGTGCAATACTGGGCCTCAAGTGCTATCTCTTGTGGTGTGCTGATATTTATTTTAAGTCATGTGGTGCATGACATGCACTTTATATGTACGAATACTGAGTATATAAATATGAATATACTTGGTATATACATAAGTATATACTGAGTATATATGTAGGTATATAATGAGTATGTACATAAGTGGGTGCATATATTTATGTGTAGACATGTATATATTGTCATACATACACGCCCATTCACATACACACACACGCATGCATGCATTTGAATATATAATTGCTCAGGCTGGTCTGGTCATCATCATGCATTAGTTACCGATGCATGTCATAAAAGTCATGAATATTAAACCTTTCCCAAGCTGTGGCATGAAGATATTTTTTATCTAGGCCAGCCAGGCAGCCATAGGTTGGTCTTAAATCTTTTAGTAAGTGCGTAGATATGTAATTATCACATGGTACAAAGCGTATCTACGAGGAAATAAGTTTTCTTGTTGTATGCACTACAATGATTGGTTATAATTGTACTATGTCTTAGGATGATGATAATGATGCACATGTAGTCTCGTGTAAGTTTTTTACATCTCACAAAACTATATTCAATTGGAAGGAAAAATGTATCATTACCTAATTTTTATAGGCAGTGAGTCCCAAATAGAATATCAGGTCTTGTTTAGGGAGAAGTAGCTCACCGCCACATCAAAAACTCGCTCAATCTCAACATGAGGGGTTGGTAGGAAAGTTCATCAGTCGAGCATCATCTCCATTCCTACTTTTATTATCAGTGGTAGCTAGCAGCAGTAGCTACTGTGGCAGTGGCAGTAGCTGCTATGACAGTAGTAGCAGCAGTGGAAGTAGCGGCAGCAACGGCAGCAGTGGCAATAGCAACAATAACAATAGCAGGAGCAGCAATAGTGGTGCCGGTAGAAGCTGCAGCAGTGGCAGCTATAGCAGGGGCAGTGGAACCAACAATGGTAGCAATGGCAGCAACGGTAGGGGTAGCAATAGTAGTAGTAGCAGGAGCAGTAGTAGTAGCTACGGCAAAGGCAGCAACATCAATAGTAAATGCTGTATATACGTATGTATACACACACATATATTAGTGTAATATTTGTACATATAATACTACAACATTATATGTACATATATACTGACTATATATGTACTCAGTATATATGTACATATAATACTATAGTAATATATGATAATATACACTACAATATATATGAACATATATACTATAGTATTATATATTTATCAAAACATAACTTTTTTTTATTTGTTTTTTTTGATTTTATTCACTTATTTAAATTTCGTATTGATATGGTACCTCATTATTCTCCATATGAAGTTTGTATAAGTGAGGGATTTTTTTTACTAGACATGATGCACCGTGACTCGGACATCTTTGTAGCAGCTTAAAGATGGTGATCAGAGGAGATGGGGATGAGAAAGTAACATCAATGCATAGATAGATTATACTTTATGGACTATCGATAGATACATTGATGAATAAGATGTAATTTCTTAGATTATAGTTATTCAAAATTATTATTCTAATAATTTATTCATCATTTTGTGTTGCACATTAGCATGGTGGAGTGCTCATTTTTTCTATGTTCAAGATTCCTATTTATATTTTCATGGTTACTGCTACAAATGATTAGTCTCAATTTCATCTGCTAGTTCTTTTGTTAGCTTTTCAACTCAGACATGGCGGTGTAGAGCAACCCCCTCATAAGCCTTGGGACTGATAGAGAGTTCTAGTTACGGGGAGGCAAGATGTGAACTTTGATGCCCCAAGCCTGGCTCATGGCTCATCTTCCAGGTTTTTCTCTATGATTTTTTAAAGATATTTTCCAAAATTTAAATAATCTTCTTATTTCTTATTTATGTTGATAGCGAAGTTTTGTTCCACCGTTATGAAGTATAAATGGGATAATACTAATTTGTTGTAGTTTTGTGTCATTTGAGGCTATGTGATTATATATATGTGCATATAATACTACAGTATATACGAACATATATATTGTAGTATATAGGAAACTTTTAAAATATATAATTAATACAGAATTTGAAAATTTTGAAATATAATATAAATATAAATTTTTTCATTAAAGTTAAAAAAATAAATTAATATTTAAAAATAAATACATATATGTTTGCCCCTACTAAAACTTATAAGAATTAAACAATTGACTAATATTTTTTCTATTAACTTTTAACATTTAGTCTTTATTAAAATAATTAATATAACTTTTTTTAATTATCTTATCACATTAAGTAATTTTTTGAATTTTAAAAATTATAAATGATATCAAATAATATGAAATTTTATGCCTTTACAATTATTACATATTATCTTCATAAAAATTAATATGATGAATTCTTAAAAATTTATAACCATAAAATATAAATTTTTATATATTTTTTTAATATTAAGAGTATTTTATAACTTTTAGGAGAGTGGATAGAAGACAAATCATCTTTTCATATATGTCTTATTATATCAAGTATGTTAATTTTATAGCTATTTGATTTTTTTTATAAGGCTAAACATATATTTTTTTTAAATTGTTTATATATTTATTATTTAATTAATATTATAATAAAAAATTGTAAGGTGTATATTTTTTATTTGTACCTTGCTACACGGACATTAATTTAGTTGAAAAAATTTTGATAGTAAAGAAAATAAATGAGTCTTTTTGTATAATATATATATATATATATATTATTTATTTAATGTTTTTATAATTAAAAATATAAATATTTTGCAAATATATATAATTTGTTATTTAATGTTTATTTTGTCGAGACTAAGTCCTCCATCTTTCTCCCAACATTTTCAAAGAATAAGCGACAGAATTACTCCACAGTCCTCCATTCTTTTCTCGACACCTACGCAACATAAACATATTCAAATTAAGCGATAAATTTGTTATTGATTTGAGGTACATTTTCTACCCTAATTATTCATCGATTATCTTAATGCATATTGATTCTGTTTATTTTTTTTCTGAAATTCTTCTTTAATCGTATACATTAATTTAATAATACTTATTGTGATACATACCTAATGCATTTTTGTTGTGTTGGGTAGTAGGTATGCTAATATAAACTTACTTTAATTATACTTTTCTTAATACATAATCTGTTAATTTAATTATACTTTTTTTTAATACATATTCTATTAATTTAATTATAATTGGATTGCTTATATAAACTTAATCGTATATAACACAAAATGGCTGTTTTGTATTGGGTAGTGTGTATATAACACATAAATATATAAGTGTATTTTATTATATTTATAACGATAAAAATAGTTTACATAAACATAACTATATATAAATATAACAATATATATATATATATATCATACTTTTATATATGATACATTCAATATACATGTCGTGTATTTCAGATATAATTAGTATTATACATATAAGATTATATAGATATTTTACACAAATAAAGATATATTGATTTTATGATAGGATTTTAATAATGTATATTTGAAATTTGTAAGTCATCATTATGAAATACATGTCTAATAACTTTGCATTATGAAAATATCTATTATTCCATAATGCCTTGCCTACCCAATAAGTATAATTAAATTAATATCTGTAAACTATATTTTATACATGACTTTATGTATAGGGAAAACCACACGCTCTTATAAAAATGTAAGAGTGTATTAATATCTGTAAATTTAAAGTATAGTCACATAAATATCTGTTAATGTCAAATTAATATCTGTAAATATTTATTGATCGGTTTTCAATTAGTTCAAATAAAAATGTAATAGGCTTTATGTATACTGATACTAATTTACAAGACATTTAAATACATGTATATATTTGACTATATTTTAATTACTATGTTTTATTAAATGCCGCATAGGCTCCCTTATAAATACCCTAGCATTGACTATCAATATGATTCATACTGGATTATAATATATAAGTATCCAGCTCATCTGACATACATTATTTCTTAAATGAATTGATGCGATGACTTTTTGATGGATTTGAGAAGTTCCACCTATATGGATGAGTAGCTCTCACATTTTTTATAACCTCTATAGCCATTAACTCATAAATTGTATACCCATGGACTTGATACTGTTTACTTATTGTAAGCTAACCATATAATTGTTTACTTGAGTAAAAACTAGAAACTATTTACTTATTGTAAACTTAGATAATGAAGAAACTTTGATAATTAATCCAAATAATCAATATCTATGAAATGATAATCCAGATTCATAGAGTTCACTATATTACTTGTTAAACTCATATACTTGTGATACATTTTACCATGCTATAAAATAACTAACACTTGCATTGATCTTTGTAGTGTCTTGTCTCTCTATAGTTTAAATACTTAATGGTCTTTGAGCTATTATAATTACAATGATTCTTAGACCCAGACCACTTGTTTTTGATTTGCTTTAACATTTTCTCTTTGATGAATTTCTTTCAATTAACTTTGTATATAATTCAAAAGAGGTTGATGTTTCACTTGTCTATCTCTGTTGAATCTCCTTGCTAATAATTAGATCTTGAACATCATCAAATTTCAATTTATTAATTCTTGATGAACTATGAGCAACTATAATTGTAATATGATAATTTTTGATAGAGAAGACAAAAGTATCAATGCACATACTTCATCATTGACTTCAATACCAAACAAACTTAATTGGGTTGTGATTGTGTTGACTTTATTGAGTTGTTGGGTCACTGATGTGCTTTCTATCAACTTCAGATT
Source organism: Sapria himalayana (assembly GCA_029783825.1). Classification (NCBI taxonomy): domain Eukaryota; kingdom Viridiplantae; phylum Streptophyta; class Magnoliopsida; order Malpighiales; family Rafflesiaceae; genus Sapria; species Sapria himalayana. Next base: position 51,510 of record JAREIK010015991.1, read on the forward strand.
GAAAAAACACCTCATCATGTGCACTTTTTTAGCATCAATTAGTTTTTCGTATATACTAGCAAAAGCCTTCGTAAGCCTAACTATGCTCTTCTCATTTTTTATATTGAAAGTAAGTTTGTAAGATATCATATTTCAGATGAATTCAAGTGCTAGTATGTACTCTTCTTTCTTCTTAGACTCTATCATCTTTCTGAGAAGGGATTGATATAGATTTTTCTAGTATATATAATCTTCCATCTATATTTTCAAGAATCCAAATTTCCTTATATAGATTTTATTATTTTCACTTTTCCTTCAAATGTAGTCATTACTATCCACAAAATATAAATTCTTCTAGCCAATTCTTACAAAACACAGTGTATGAGAATTGAGAACACCCCTTTTAACATGCTGATATTGTCTACAAAATTTTAACTATTTATTAAATTCATTATTATCATCAATAGTAACTTCGCCCAATGGTGCATCATAATGCACAACCTAAACCTCCAATACCAATTGTTGATAATAACTTGATTTCCTTTTTGTTAGATAGACATTTGGATAAACTGACAAATATAAAGGTAAACAGATTGAATGAGTGATATTATATATATATATATATATATATATATATATATATATAGAAAGTTTGACAAATAGGCCGAAAATAGAAAGATAGTTAGATAGTTTGAAAGATAGAAAAATAGAAAGAAGATATATAAATTAATTGAAAAATATAATAGTTAGATAGTTACATAGATATATAGATTGACATATAAACATTTTGACATAAAATAGAAAGATAGAAGGATAAACAAATAGACAATTATATAGATAAACTTATAGATAGATACATAGATATAAAAATAGACAGATTGATTGATTGATAGTCAGATTGATAGATAGACTAATAGACTGATAGATTGATAAAGAGGCAGATAGATATAGAGAAAGATGAATAGAGAGATATATAAATAAATAATTAGAAAGTCAAATAGATAGATAGATAGGTAGGTAGGTAGAGAGCTATATAGATAGATAGATATAAATATAGATAGATAGAATGATTGATTGATAAACAGATAAATATATGGATATAAAGATAGATAGATAGTTAGGTAAACAAATAAATAGATAGATATATTATAGATATACAGTTAGATAAATTAATTGATAGATAGATAGATTGATTGATTGATAAATAAATAGATAGATATAAAGATAGATAGCTAGATAGATAGACATTTAGAAAGGTATATAGATAGAGAGATAAATCGCCTTGTATATAGACAAATAGATAGATAGATTATTAGATAGATAGATAGAAAAATAGATATAAACATAGATAGATAGATAGACAGATAGACAGATAGATAGATAGACAAATATATAGATAGATAGATAGATTTATATATAGATTGATATGAAAATTTATTGACAGATTGATCGACAAATTGATAGAGAGATTGATAGACTATATGATAGACATAATGATAGATAGATATATAGATAGACAAACAGATAGAAAGATAGATACATACATACAAAGATAATATAGATAGCTATATAGACATATTGATCGATTGATATATAGATAGAAAGATAGATATACATATAGATAGATAGATAGATAGACATACAGAAAGATAGATAAACAGATATATAGATAGATAGTTAGATAAACAAATATATAGACAAATAATAGATAGATATATAAATAGACAAATAGATAGACATATAGTTAGATAGATAGATAGACACATAGATAGATAAATAAAAATATATATATATATATATATATATAGATAGATTGATTGACATTTAGATATATAGAAAGATAAATAAATAGATTGATTGATAGATAGATAGAGATATGTAAAAAAATTGATAGATATATAGATAGATAGATAGATAAATATATCGATATAGAGATAAATAGATAGTTAGACATAAAGATAGATAGATAAATAGATATATTGATAGATATATAGACAAATAGATAGATAGATTGATTAATTGATAAATTAATAGACATTATAATAGATAGATTAAAAGATTGATCGATATATAGATTTAAAGAAAGATTGATAGACAAATTGATAGTGAAAATGATATATAGATTGAGAGATAGATTAAATGGCAGATAGATAGATAGATACATAGATATATTGATAAAAATATAGATAGACAGATAGATAGACAGATATATAGATAGATTATTAAATAGATAGATTGACAAATATATTGATAGATATAGATTGACAAATAGATAGAGATGTAGATAGATAAAAAAATATTCGGATATATAGACATATAAATAGACAAAAAGATATAATAATAGATAAATAGATATATAGATAGAAAGATAAATAGAAAGATAGATAGACATATAGATAGAAAGAAAGATAGATATATAGATTGATAGATTCATAGATAGATAGATAAATAGATAGATAAATAGATAGAAAAATAGATAGATAGGTAGATAGATAGACAGATTAATATACAAATATATAGATAAATATATAGAAAGATTAATAGATAAATAGACAGATAGATAGTCAGATTGATAATTATTTTGAAAGTTAGATTGATAGACATATTGATATATAGTTTGATAGCCCGATTGATACACAGATTAATAGACAAATTAGTAAATATATTGAAAGATAGATTGATTGATATATTTATAAATAATTAGATAGAAAGATAGATGACATTAAGATGAATAAATAGATAGACAGATAGATAGAAAATAAATATATAGATAGATAAATAGATAGACAAATAGATAGTTAAAAAGATAGAAAGATAGAAAGATAGAAAAATAGAAAGATAGAAAGATAGAAAGATAGATAAATAAACATATAGATAGATAGATATATATATATATATATATATATATATATATATTGAAAGATAGATTGACACATAGATAAATATATAGATAGATAGATAGATCAATAGATAGATAAATAAATAGATAGATATATAGATAGATAGCCATAAACATAGACATATAGATAGATAGATTAATAGATATAATAATAGACAGATTTATAGATAGATTGATAGACAACTTGATAGACATATTGATAGATAGATTGACAGGCAGGATGTAAGACTGATTGAAAGACAAATAGATAGATAGATAGTCAAATTGATAAAAAGGTAGATAAACAGATAATATAGATTGATAAATAGATAGATTATTAGTCATATAGAGAGATAGATTGATATATTGAGAGATAGAATTAAAAATAAAAAGATAGATAATATAATCGATAGACAAATATACAGTCATATAGATAGACATATATATATATATATATATATATAAATAGATAGTTAGATAGATAAATATACTGATATATAGACTGAAAGATAGATAGATAGACAGATAGATAGATAGTTATACAAATAGATAAAAAGATTGTTAGAAATAAAAAAAAATTGATAGCTAGATAATATATATATATATATATATATATATATATATATATATATATATATATATATATATATATATATATATATATATATATATTGATAGATAGAAACATAGAATGCCAAATCGATAGGCAAATAGATAGTCAGATTGATTATTAGATTGAAAGATAGATTGAGACATAGATTTATAGCCAATTTGATACCCAAATTGATACACATATTGATAGACAATTGGTAGATAGATTGTTAGACATATTTATATATAGAAATATATACATATAGATAGTCATTTATATAGATAGATAGATAGGTAGGTAGGTAGATATTAAATAGATAGGTAGATAGATAGACAGACATAAAGATAGATAGAAAGATAGATAGAAAAATAAACTGATAGATAGATAGATAGATAGAGAGAAAGACAGATAGAAAAATAGATCAATAGATAGATAGATAATTAGATATATAAATAGAAAGATAGATTGATTGATAAATAGACAGATAGATAGACAAGATAAGGACAGACAGATAGATAAACAGATAGATAGACATAAAAAGAATGATAAATAGATGAATAAACCAATAGATAAACAAACATATAGATATACATATAAATAGATAGATATACAAACAAAAAGACAAATAGATAGACAGAGAGATAGAAATAAAAATATACAGGCAATTAAAAAACATATAGACATATAGATAGATAGACAAATCTAAAGAAAGACAAATGGATAGTAAGATAGGTAGACAGATTGATAGGTAGATAGACAAAAGATAGATATCCAAATATTTATATAGATACATAGATAGACAGACCGATAAATTAATAGATAGATAAATAGTTATACAAATAGATAGATAGATAAATTTATAGATAGATAAATCGATAGATAAATAGATAGATAGATAGATAGATTGATAAACAGATAGATAGACACATATATGGATGGATACACAAATAGATAGATAGGCAGATAGACAGATAGATAGACAGACAGACAGATAGATAGATAGATAGACATACATATAAAGAAATAGATATACAAATAGATAGACAAACAGATAGATAAACAAATAGACAGACATTTATATATAAAGATAGACATATATATAGAAAGACATGTAGATAGACATATATACATACAAATAGATAGTCAGATATACAAAGCAATATATAGAGAGATAGATAGATAAACTGATAGATAGATAGACTAATAGATAGTTAGAGAAATAGACTAACAGATACATATGTAGATAGATAGACAGACTGATAGATAGACAGATTGACTTATAGACATTCAAATAGATAGTCATATAAACAAATAGATAGACAAATAGATAGTTAGATATATAGATATAGAGATAGATATACTATTAGATAGACATATAGACTGATATATAGATAGATATATAAATGTATAGATAGTTTGAAAGATAGATTGATAGAAAGATAATAAATAGATAGACATACTGATACATAAATAGAAAGATAGATAGAGAGATACATAAATAGGTAGATAGACAAATAGATAGAATCACTACAAGAAATATTCATTTTAGCTAGGGATTAATCCCTAGCTAAATTGCAATGGATTAGCTTGGGAATAGCAAGAGATTAATGTTTTTTTTAAAAAAATAGTAACGGATTAGCAATGGAAAATTTTTCATAAATTCCATAAAAAAAAAGTGGGGGATTTAGCGATGGATTAGCGAGGAAAGATTTTCGTAAAATCTGTTCAAGAAATGTGTGGTTTTTAGCGACGGAATTAGCGATAGATTAGTGACAGAAAATTTTCGTAAATTCCGCTCAAGAAAAGCGGGGAATTTACCGACGGATTAGCGAGGGAATATCCCTCGCTAATACCAGCCATTATTTAGCGACGGATTTAGCGATAGATTTTCACTCGCTAATACAAGTCATTATTTAGCCACGAATTTAGCGAGGGATTCTCCCTCGCTAATACAAGCCAATATTTAGCGACTGATTTAGCGAGGGATTTTCTCTCACTAATTATATTTATCATTTAGTGACTGAATTTCTTCTACTAATAAAATTTATTATTTAGCGACGGATTTAGCGACAGAATTTCCATTGCTAATTAAATCGATGATTTAGTGACGTATTTAGCGACAGAATTTTTTTTACTAATAAAATCTATAATTTAGCGACGAATTTAGCGATGTATCTAGTGATGGAATTTCCCTTATTAATAAAATCTACGATTTAGTGATAAAATTTTCCTTGCTAATTGAATCTATGATTTAGCGACGGATTTAGCAACAAAATTTTTCTTGCTAATAGAATCCATGATTTAGCGATGGATTTAGCGACGGATTTTGCGATATAATTTCTCATGCTAATAAAATCTATGATTTAGCGACAGATTTTATCGAGCTAGTAAAATATGTAATATAGCGATGAATTTTTTCTACCTTATAAAATCCGTAATTTAGCTACTGATTTAGCAACGACATTTCTCTAACCAATATTTATTTATATAATTTTTTTTATTTTTTTATTAGTTTTAATATTGTAATTAATTTTGTTTATTAAATGTATGTTAATTGTCAATAGATGAGCAATCCTTGAAACATACATTCTCCTCGTAAAATCATAAAAACATTATATTATAAATAAATAATTAAAAAAAATATCCAAATACAAAAAACATTATATTATAAATAAATAAATTAAAAAAAATATCTAAATACAAAAAACAATTATATATATTAATAAGGACTAAATTAACTATTTTTACGATGTATTAAATTTTTATAAAATTATACAAAAAATTTTTCTAAAATTTTAAAATAAGAAACTTAAAAATTTGTTTTAAAGTAACATTAAATATTAAATACAATAACTATAATAATTTTTTTCTTTATTTTTAAAATTAAATTATAATATATTAAAATTTATATTAATATAAATATAAATTAATTCATTATATAATAAAATAGAAAATATTTTATATATTATCTGAATTGATGAATAAACTAATAAAAATTAATATAATTATAAGTAAAAAAATTTTATTATATTAGAAAACTTTTAAATAAATAAATAATACAATATTTGAAAAACTTGAAATATAATATAAATATAATTTTTTTAATAAAGTTAAAAAAAATAAATTAATATTTATAAATAAATACATAGATGTTTGCTCTTAAAAAAATTTATACGAATTAAACAATTGAGTAATATTTTGACTATTACCTTTTAACAATAAATTTTTATTAAAATAATAAATATGACTTAAATTTTTTAAATGATAAAATATAAATTTTTATATATTTTTTAACATTAATAGTATTTTATAATTCTTAGGCGAGTGACTAGAAAGCAAATCATCTTTTCATTTATGTCTTATTATATGGAGTTTGTTAATTTTGTACCTATTTGATTTTTTTTATAAGGCTAATCATATTTTTTTATTGTTTATATATTTATTATTTATATTAATATTATAAGACAAATTTTAAGGTGTTTATTTTTCATATGTGCCTTGCAACATGCACATTAATTTTGTTCGAAAAATTTTTTATAGTGAATACAATTAATTAGTCTTTTTGATTATATATATATATATATATATTATTTATTTAATGTTATAATAATTAAAAATATAAAAAATTTAATTATCTTATTCGACACCGATTATCTTCTTCAACACCGATGCTTAAGTAACGCGAACCTCTACAGAAGGCCTTCCATCCCTCGACACCGATGCTTCAACATATATTTGATTTCAAGGTTTAAGTTTTAATATTTATTTGATTTGAGGTACGCTTTATACATTTATTCTTCATTGATTAACTTGATTAAGCTTAAGTTTTAATGTTTCTGAAATTCTTTTCATTTATTCACCATGGTGTTTTTGGATTGTGTATAAAAACTTAATCATATACATACTTCATGCATTTGTGATATAATGCATTGTCATTGTGTGAATTTTGATGGTGTATAGAAGGTATGTCGAATTAAAAAATTTTTCAATATAAATAACTACATATAGTATACAAAAATAGTATACATAAATATAAGTTTACTTTAAATAAGTATGTTTAAACATAACTATATATATATAACTATAAAAAAGAATTCATAAACTATTCAAACATAATTATATCTATAATTTTTTTATTACCATAGATGTGAAATGAAAAAATTATTATGCATTGTTTGGGCATGTTGGTATTAAGTTGGTGAACTTCTTTATCATGGTTAGGGTGACTTTGATGCTATAGTTTGATGGTATCTTTTTTTTGTTATAGTTACAAATATTTCTATTTAAAACTTCAATTATTCATGGCCAATTGCTAATGTTTTTGTTCACGGGTGTTCTTGAGTGAGGAGCACTAAAAAAATTCATATGTTCTTGATTTATTATCTATATTGCATGAAGAGCACAAAAAGATGATTCTAATAATTATTCTAAAAAATAAATTTTTAGAATAATTATTCAAAAACAAATAGTTTCAATATGTATTTTGCTATTATATGAATGATAAAATGAGTATGTGTATGATCATAGTTTGTGTTATTTATGGTAAGTTTTTTAGCAGTGTATTTTTTGATAGTATAAGTTTTTTGTTGTATTCGTTTATTTTATGGTAGTGTGTATATTTGTTTAATAATTTTTGCATTATTAAAATTACTATGTGCTATGCATTTAACATCATTTTTTAAAAATCCAGAAAAGCCATTTTGGTTAATCTATTCATAATTTTTGTAGTGTGTATGTGCGCGCGTGTGTGTAATAAAAATAATGTGAATATATATATATATATATATATATATATATATATATATATATATATATATATATATATTCTATTTATTAATTCAACTCTATTAAGTATAGTTTGTGAAAATGAAAAATAATTTTGTGATTTAATTCAAAATTATCATATTTAATTAACTGGTTTGATTTTCGAGCGATAATATTTTTCAAATTGGTTTGAAAACCATTGATGGTTATCTTTTGATAATCTTTTGAGATTGGAAGGCATATCAATTAAATATTCATGTATTTTTTTCCTCAATTGATTTGTTGTTGTTAGGTAGCCAAATTTTTTTGATTGATTAATCTTGTCATAGAGAAAATATTATCATTAAAGGAGACCATAGTTAGTCTTTCAAGACCTTAGTTTCTCCAATGGAGATGATTTGTAGAACATATATTACCAACCTCAAGACCATTTCCCTTGTACAAAAATGTTTATTGATGTTGTATCATGGTTGATGTGTGAGATACATATATCACTATGCTCTATCAAATCAAGGAAGTTGTCAACAATGACAAATCAACCACTCAAACATATGTTCTAACAAATGGATTCCTATATGTTGCAAGTTGATACTCATCTATTATTACTCTTGCACAATTGGTAATTAATCTACCCTTTATACTCTATTTTCAATTAGATACTCATCTATTAGTAAGCTTTCTCAATTGAACTATAATCTATATTTTTATCTTTGATTAATGAAAAAGTATAATGGCATATACTATAGACCATGTTAAAGATAAAGCATAGAGAAATATTATCTCATCTATAAATGAGCATTCTCATTTGGAAGTAGATACTCATTTGTGGTAGTATTAGTACAAGAAGAAGAAGTAGAAAAAGATGAAGAAGAACTAGTAAGAGAAGGAGAAAAAGTTTAAGATGATGAAAAAATTAGAGTAGCCTTATAGATCTTAAGTAGCACTTACATGCATTACAAGAAATCCTAATCATTCTAATCTTCAAATAGAAAAAAATATTAGTCTTGCATCTATTAAATTACAAAACAAGATAATAAAAATAATTTAATATTATGCATTGGTACCACTAAAAGGTAGGAAAATTGCTCTGAGAAGAATTTTCTTAAATTAGTTCAATTTTAAAATTTTATTAAATAGATTTTCGTGACAATGAAATTAATATTTTTTATAATTTGTTGCATCCAAAAACATCACTAACTTTTATCAAACTTTGCAAAAAAAAAAAAGGAATTCCTCCACTACACTAATAATAATAATAATACTTAATATTTTCATCCTTACTCTATATATATATATACATATATATAATGAATAATTATGCTATGAAATCCAAAAAAGATATATCTATGATTTGGGTTATATATTAGTACCTATATTCGGATACTAATAATTATCCCAATATAATAAAAAAAACATTATGCATAAACTTTTTTCAGCTTACTCAGTATGCAAAAATGAGTTAATGCATATGTTTACGCATACAGAGTATTTATGAACTCCATCTACATATGTTTATGCATAGAGAGTATTTATGAACTCCAAATGCATATGTTTTTGTTTACGAAATAATGAGTTTCTACATAAACTCATATGCATACTTGAGTATATGCATTCCGTATGTAAAAATGAAGGTAATTATCAGTATATGAATTTGGAAGACCCAAATCATAAATATTTTGGATTTGGGTCCCCAAATGTTATATTAAAAATAAAAATTGTAAAAAAAATTATTTATTTTCATGGTGGTTCCCCTTAACATTTTTTTATATAATATTATAACTTTTATCCGCTTTTATTGCACCGAAATGCATCAGCTTTGTTTATATAACATAAGTTTTTAAAAAATTTAAATCTAAAATAATAGTTTCAGAAATCAAAAATTAATTTTTGATTCTCATAGAGTTTACCATAATATACTTCTTCAAAGAAAAATGATAGGTTAAAACCCAGGGCTTATACCTATTTAATGATGCCACCAACCATCCAACTGGTAATTTTTAGAAATCTTGGATTCAAAAATCTTTATCATTATAACGCAAGTAGGATTTGATTATTTTAAGTGTTTATAATTATAAGTATTTGTGTAACTATAAGTATACCCACATTTAACTATATTTATAATTACATGTATAATAACATACAATATAATATTTAACTATATGTGTATACCTATGTATAAATATTTGTATAACTATATATAAATATTTGTATAATTATATAACACTCTACAACATTAAATATAACTATATTTATAACTATGTATACATATATGTAAATCTATATATTTATTAATAACTTTATATATTTGTGTATAACTATTTGTATGAATATATTTATATATAACTAAATGTTTAAATATATAAAAATATTAATAGCTATATACTATATGTATAATAACATATAACTATAAATAATTCTATCTTACTATATGTATAACTATAAAAACTTTATGCATAACTATATTTAAATATATAATTTTCAACATGTATTTAATATACATTTTTATATATTAGTATAAAAAATGTATTTTAGCATTTCCATACCTATATATAACTATATGGGTAAATATATGAAATTATATGAAAAAATATATATACATACATTTATAAATATAAGTTTAACTATATGTGTAACTATATGTATAACCACATGTAACTATATTTATAATTATATGTATAAACATACAACATAGTGTTTAACTAAATGTGTATGACTATATATAAATATTCGTATAACTATAAAAACTCTATATAAATAAATATAACTTTATTTTTAATTATGTAAACATATATGTATACATATATGTAAATCTATATAATTGTTTATAACTTTGTATACATTTATTTATATTTACTTATAACTACTTGTCTGCATATATCTATATATAATTATATGTTAAACTAAATGAAACTATTTATAACTACATTTACTATATGTATCCTAGCATATAATTATATATGGGATAATACTATTTTGTTGCACCAACTTGAAATAAAATGGCAAAAGATATAATATCAACAATATGTAAGCACATAGCATGGGAGTGTCCATTGATCAGGCTCATATATGGTATAATACAAATAAGGGTCGTAATCTTACCTAATCCAAGCTCTTGGGCCTCAGGCTCAAATATGAACTTATGTATTACAAAAAATGTAATATTTGATAGGTTTGTACTGAAGAACTTAAATTTTCTTTCATATAATTCTTCATTTTAACACTACACTCTCTATGTGTATCTCTTTCCCTCTATAATTCTTTCTGTCTTTTTCTTCCTCTTTTTCTTTGTGTCACACACTCTCTCGTGTTATTTTTTTTCTGGCTCTTCTTTCTTGCTTGTTCTCTCTCTCCACCCCCTCTCTCTCTCCCTCTCTCTCCCTCTCTATCTTTCCCTCTCTCCCCCCTCTCCCTTTCACCTTTTCTCTCCCTCTCTATCTTTCCCTCTCTCTCCCCTCTCCGTTTCACCTTCTCTCCCACACTCTCTCCCTCCTTTTCTCTCCCTCTCTCTCTCCCCCCATCTCTCGATTTCTCTACCCATCTCTCTCCCCACCTTATCTCTCCCTCCCTCCCACTCCCTCTCCTTTTTCAAACATTAAATGTATTTTTTTGCTTTCATTTCTTGTGCATTATTGTACTTTGCACCATTTATCTAGTATAACTATGATATCTTTTAATCTTTATCGTGCTAAAAATTATGTTATCTATTAATGTAGATTCTGCAAATGGCTTGCCTCTATATTCACGATATTTAAATTTTAAATATTCATCTGTAACTAATTTTATTTTATTCTTGTATATTTTGACGTAATAAAATGTTTTATTTATATTAATACTTGAGCATTATTTTATGTAAATAAAATAGGGCAAAATGAGCTCAGATTGTCAGTGGATGTACAATAGTGTTATTAATGAATTTTTGAATAAAGATTTTTTGACTGGGCTTGAAACTTTCATCAATTTTGCATGTAGTCTTTCGAGATTGAAGGATGGAGAAAAAAATTAAGTATTCATGTAATCATCAAAAGTGTCAGAATATCTCTTTTCATGATGCAGACACTATAAGATATCATTTGGCAAAATATGGCTTTGTGCCAAATTATTTTGTATAGATTTATCATGGGGAAAGTACAAAGGCACTGAATATTGACCAAAATGAGGGTAATGAATCATTTGCTTGTGGTGAAGAATCATCAAACACACACCATAGAATCATGGAAGCTGCTGGTTCTTACTTCAATATGGATTACATGAATGAAATGCCTAATCCTGAGGCTCATAAATTTTATGAAATGTTTAAAGCAGCAGATAAAGATTTGTGGCCTGGTTGTAAAACACATTCGTAATTGTCTCTTGTGGGTCGCAAATGAGCATTAAGTCAGAAAATCATAAGTCTGAGAAATTAGTTGATCAGGTGATATAACTGATGAAGGAGATTATTACGAATAATAATTTGATCACTAACAACTTTTATAACACTAAGTAGTTACTACGAGGAATGGGTCTACCAGTGGAAAAAATTGATTGTTTTTTAAATGGATGCATGTTATAATGGGGCGGTGATAGTAATTTAATTAGCTATAAGTTTTGGGGCCATTCTCGATTTAGGAAGGCACCTCGTGCTGTAGAAACACGAACAAAATTAAATGGTGTCTTTAAGAAGATGTATTATTTTTCATTAATTCCTCGATTACAGAGACTATATGCATCAAATGCTACAGCAAATGATATGAGGTGGCATTCCGAGCATGAGGTCGAAGAAGGGGTAATGCATCATCCATCAGATTTACCTGCTTGGATGCATTTTAATTATATACATCAAGATTTTGCAGCAGAAAGTCAAAATATGAGATTGGGTCTCTACACTGATAGATTTCAGCCATTTGGGGAATCTGGATAATAGTATTCAACATGGCCAATGATAGTGATGCCTTATAACTTGCCTCCATGGTTGTGTATGAATGAGCAATATATATTTTTGTCAATATTGGTTCAAGGGCCAAAAAATCCGAAAGACATGCTGGATATTTTCTTACAGTCTCTTATTGTAGAGTTAAATCATTTATGGGATGTTGGCATGAATACATATGATATCTCAAAGAAGCAAAATTTCATTATGTGGACAGCCCTTATGTGGATGGTAAATGACTTTCCTAAATATTCAATGTTGTCTGGTAGGAGTACTACAAGATGATTCGCATGCCCGTATTGCATGACAAATTCTAATGCATTTACCCTCAAATTTAGTGATAAATAGTCATGGTTTGATAACCATAATAAGTTTCTACCTACGAATCATCCATTTCGAAGAAATAGAATTGCATTTCGAAGAAATAAAACTATGATGATAGTTACACCAGCTATTCGTTCAGAAGATGATATTATTACAGAAATTCATAGTTTGGGTTTGAAGAAAGTAACTGAAAATGATGCTACTGGAAGTAATGGACCAATAAAAAAATTATTTGGCTGGAGGAAGCATAGTATATTTTGGGACTTGCCCTATTGGAAGTCCAATTTTAATTCTTCATAACTTATATGTAATGCATATTGAAAAAGTTGTTTTTGACAATGTTTTCAACACTATCCTTAATGTAGATGGAAAAACAAAAGACACTTTAAAATCAAGATAAGAGCTGAATGATTAATGTTGGCGGCCTGAATTGAAACTAAATGAGCAAACTGGAAAATTCTCTAAAGCTTGGTACACACTTGATAAGAAGGCAAGACAGATATTGTATGAATGGATTAGAAATTTGAAATTCCCTGATAGATATGTGTCAAATATGGGTAGATGCGTGGATATGAAGAATCTTAAGTTATTTGAAATGAAAAGTCATGACAGTCATGTATTTATATAGAGATTAATACCAATTAAATTCCGTGAATTACTTCCACAAAGTGTTTGGAGGTCCTTACAGAACTAAGTTTGTTTTTCAAACATCTATCTGCAACCACAATCAAAATAGATGACATGGTGAGGCTGGAGAATGACATTCCACTTATTATTTGTAAGCTAGAACGGACATTCCCAACGAGTTTTTTTTGACTCAATGGAGCATTTGCTAGTCTATTTGGCATATGAAACAATGGATTGTTGGGCTAGTGAAATTTAGGTGGATGTATCCTTTTGAGAGGTAAATACATATAATTTGCTGTGTTTTATTATTTTCTTCTTTAAGTAATATTGTAATTTAATCAAATTGAAACCTAACATTGTGGTTATCGGTATCTTCATAAGATGAAATTGAATGTTAGAAACAAGGCAAAAGTTGAAGGTTCAATTTGCAATGCATATTTAGTAGAAGAAGCATCATCATTTTATTCTTATTATTTTGATGATTATGTCAATACAAAGAATTGAAATGTGTCGTGGAATTATGAAGGTCATGTGATGGTAGAAGATGATTCTGTGGACAAACTATCTATCTTCAAGTACCCAGGAAGAGCATTTGGAAGAGTAATGAAAAGATATATGACAGATTAAGAGTACAAAGTAACCCGAAGTTATCTTTACTTAATTGTGAGGAGGTTGGACCATACATTGAGTATGTATACAAAAAATAGTTGCAGGTTTAATCATAGTTTAATTTTATCTTTAATAGGAATTATTAAAAATTGATATATAATTTTTCTTTCTCTTTTTATATTTGTGCAGTATTTTTGTCGAGTAGTTAAAATATAGGCAACCAGCAATTTTTAGCAATGATGTCGATTATATGCTAGAAACTAAATTTGCAAATTGGTTCAAAAATTATGTGAGAATTATTAAGTTTTAAATTTTGAATTATTTAATTTATTTTTATCTTTTATTTGTTAATATCAATTTTTTAATTAATGTCACAGGTAATTGATCCTTCAAATGGAGATTCAAATATTTTTATTCAGAATCTAAGTAAAGGCCCATTTTGATATGTGACAACCTATCCTAGGTATTTTGTTAATGTATATAAATTTCACACAATCAAACATGGTTCTTATAAAAATAACTATGAATAGTGGTGTATGCATTAAAGGCACAGGATATAGTGCAGATAAGATTGATTATTATGGTCAACTCAAAGAAGTTATTGTGTTGGAGTATCTGGACTTGAAAATAATAGGATTGTATTATTTAAATGCGAGCGGTTTGATCCTACACCAAATGTGGGCACAAAGATTTATTCGGATTATAAGCTAGTGGATGTTAACCATAAACACATATATAATCAAAATGAACCATTTATTATGGCAATTCAAGCCACTCAAGTATATTATTGTACATATCCAAGTTAATCTAGTGAAAAGAAAGATTGGTCGTCGATTTGCAAGATCAAAGCACGATCAAAATTTGAAGTATCACCATTGCAACATAGAAGTGCAAACATAGAAATTGCACCAGCTTTCCAAAAAGATGACATAAATAATATTGAGCCTTTGAATGTAGATGAAGATCCAGAAAATTTATATGACTCAAATGGTGGCACAATAGAAATTAAAGATGATCAATTTATATCTGAAGATGAGTTCGAACTTCTTTTATAATCAGACAAAATATCAGAATATCCATTGGAGGATGACAGTGATGCAAATAAATTAAATTGTTATAATTTTATCATAAATTTAAACTGTCAGATATGTTTTATATTTTATTGAAATCTATCGGTGTGTTTTATTTGAAAATGCATGTTTGTTCATTATTTTTCTATTTTTTGTTCTTTGTTTTATTTTGTACAGCAGATGGCACCTAAAGGACGTGGTCGTGGTGGAGCTGGACGTGGACATAAAAATAAACCAAATTCAACTGGTATGTTACATAATGTTCCAGAATTAGTACCTGCTCATAGCCACCATATCCTACTTCAACATCACAATCACCAACTTTATTTCTATTACCATTACCATCATTGAGAACTCTACTAACACCTTTATCAGATGTAAGCCCACCATCGATTGTGCTTCATGCTCACACTTTTGATCCATCTCAATCTTCTACACCACAATTTACATTGATTGTTCCCTCATTTACAATACCAACGACATCATCAAATATTGTACCTTCTTCTGAAATCTGTTCAAAGTTAGAATTTGATATTGTGGATGAGAGGTACAAGAAAAATGAAAAAATGATTTAAAAAAAAAATTTGATGATACTGTCAGTGGATTTTTTATATTGTTATGATTTTTTTTTGTTTTCTATGTTATTTATTTATTTGTACAGTTTTATTCCATCTCACAAGTGTTCGACTATAATTACAAAGGCTTTCAAAAAAATGGCTGATGCTAATGCTTTCTCCTGGAAGAAAGTTTGTCAATCGACAAATGAGTCATATTTTAATGACGTTCAGGTAAAAATAACAAAACAAAAAATTGAACAATTATTCTTTAATTACTTAACTTTTATGTTGGTTATTATTCAATTAGCAAATAATTATGTAATTGTTGTTAATATAAATTCTTTAGTCATTTTTTTATAGAATCAGTGCACATGGCCACCCAAATTTGATGGAAAGATAAAGTCATTATGGGAGATCAAAACAGCTCAATGGTATTCTAATTTTGTTCATAAATTAAAGAAAATTAAAGAAAGGCTTGATTTTATATCCAAGGAAGACTAGCCCATGTGGCTTAATTTTTGGGAGGAGCCAGATGTGAAGAAAAAATCATATATTGCTAGCAAAAATCAACGAAGTGAGGTTGTTAGACTAGGTACAGAAATCTGTCGACACATAGGAGGTTCAAAGTCGAGCATTGAGCACGCTCGAGATTTGGTACAAATTTAAAATTTTAAACATATATATATTGTGTTTGCCTTAATAGTCCAATATATATAATCTCAGCATGGTTTTAATAATTTTGTTAAATTTTTTTATCATTTGTTTTTTTATAAATTAATAAAAACATATTCTAGGATGGAGAATTGGGTTGAGATCCAAATTTCTATGAGATTTTCAGGAAAATGCATGTGAAGAAAGTGGATGGTCAGTATGTTGACAACAAGTCTCAGATGATTGCAGTAATAAATTGTTATATTAATTAGACTTTATAAAACTACAGTACATTATAAAAATTATTTTGAATGCAAAATTTTTATTTTATTTTTTGTAAATCTAGAATAGTTTTTATCTCCATTTTATCTCAGGACCTAAAGGAGGAACTTGTGACAGCTCCTCATCAACAAGTTGATGGTTCTATTAATCTTCAACCAATTGACTAAGATCCAATTTATTTGGAGAAAATAGTAGGTAGAAAGAAGTAGCGAGTGTACTAAATTGGCTCTGAGGGAGTGGCATTTTGTTGTAGCAGTAGTGCTTCTAATTCATCTGTCTTAGTAATGGTTGATGAGGCGGTCGAACAACATGCACAGAAAACAAATGAACGTATTGTAGATATGGAAACCAAACTAAAAAAGAAGGATGAGCAGATAACTAATTTGATGGAAGAAATGCAAGAAATTAAAGATATTAATAAAACAATGCAATAGCAAATGTCCTATATGGAGTCACAGTTAGCGGCATTGGTGGATCAGATAGCATTCCGAGATCCAGCTGTGAATCCTCACAGGAAAGGCTAGCATTCCCTACAAATTATGAGGATGATTGAGTATGAGAATTATTTATGAACTGTTATTTATTTTTGTCTATGTGTAGTAAATAATTATGATATTTTGTTGCAAGTATCAATTTTTTTTATTCTGGTTTTGTTCTTTGCTTTTTCAATTAACCAAATTATGAATCTTTGTATGACACATTATGTGATAGAAAATAAAAAATCCTAATTCAAAGCATTCTGACATTTCCCCGGTACTTCCAATGCATGGGTCTCATATTTACCGATTTCAGCTTTATAAAAAAGAGGGCTAACTTATATTATCGTTATTTTTCTAAAAACATTATGTTTTTGCACTCTCTTTAACTCTAAACATAATTGTTGGACATCTTTTGGATTTTTGGTGAAACTGTATTAGAATAAACTTTAATTTGTGTTTGTTCATGTCTATAATATATGTGAATATGTTTTTGTGTCTCTAATTTATTGGATAGAGTTTTAGCCTATTATAGGTATGTAAAAGCCCATAATCAGCAGAGGCAGCAGTGGCAGAGATGGCAGTGACCGTTGTGGCGGCAGCTGAAGAGGCAACGACCGCAGCAGCGGCAGCATCGACTGAGGCAACATCAGCGGTAGCTATGATAGCTGGGGCAGAAGCGACAGCAATGACAAAGAGGCAGCAGTTGCAGTAGTGGCATCAGGGGCAGTGGCTGCGGCGGTAGCAGTGGTGGCGGTAGGGGCGGCAGGGGAGGCATCGGCAGCACCAGCAGTGGCAGTAGCAGTAGGAGTGGGAGCACCGCCAACGGCAGTGCCATAGGTAGCGGCAGTGGTAGCGATAGAGAGAGCAGCAGCGGTAGCGAGAGCAGTAGCAGTAGCAAAAGCAATAGCAATGACAACATATGCGGTATATACATACGTATATAGTCAGTATATACGTACATATAATACTACAATATTTTATGCACATATATACTAAGTATATATATGTACTCAATATATATGTACGCATAATACTGTAGTTTATATGTACATATACTGTAGTAATAACTGTACAAGTGAAATGCTAGTATATATGTACATATTTACTGCAGCAATATATATTTATCAAAATATAGTTATTTTTTATTTAATTTGATTTGATTAGGTGGTTTAAGTTTCTTACAGATATAATACCACATTGTTTTCCATACGAAGCTTGTATAAGTGAGCACATATTTCAACAAACATGAAGCACCCTGACTCGGACAACATTTTCGCCGTGAAAAGTTGGTGATCGGAGGAGTAGTGGGAGAGAAAGCAACATCAATGCAATGATAGATTAGACTTTAAGCACAATTGGTAGATACATTGATAATTAAGATGTAATATAATTTTTATTATTTTTTTGTTTTGTTATTTAAAATATTGTATTATAATAACTTATTGAATGAATTTTTTTTAATTTAAAAATTTCTTTTATAGTTTCTGTTTTTAATAAATTTATTTTTAAAATATTAAATTATTTACTTATTTTTTTATAACTGTATTACATTCAACTATAATTTTTGTTTGTTCATGGCTATAATAACTATATCTATATATCTATGAATATGTTTGTGTTTGTCCAGAATTTTTGGGTAGAGTTTTAGTCTATTATAGGTATGTAAAATCCTATTATCATCAGAGGTAGCTGTGGCAACAGAGACAGCGGCGGTAGTGGTGGCGGCAGTGATAGTAGAGGTGGCAGTGACAGTTGAGGCGGCAGTGGCACAAGAAGCGGTTATAGCGGCAGTAGCAGTGCCTGCATCATCGTCGGTAGGGGTGGCAACAGCCATGGCGGCCACCACGGTGGCAGAGGCAGCAGCGGCAGCAATGGCAATAGCGTCAGCTACTGTTGTGGAGGCAGCAAAGGAAGCGGCAACAAAGTAGGCAGAGGCATTGGCTGCACTGGAAGCAGCGGCAGTAGTGGCGGTAGCAACAGCTACATAGAAAGCAGTGACAGCATAGGAAGTAGCGGCCGCAGCGACATGCAGCGGCAGCTCTGGCAGTGGGGGCAGCGGAGACAGCGGCGGCCGCCACCACAGCGGTCAGTGGCTATAGCCTCGGTAGTAGTGGCGACGGCGGCAGCCGTGCCAATAGTAGTGATATTGGCAGCTACATTGACAATGGCAACAGTGGTAGGAGCGGCATCGAGAGCAGCAGCAACTGCACCTATTGAGATATATACGTACGAATAAAGTCAGTATATACGCACATTTAATACTATAGTATTTTATGTACGTATATACTATGTATATTTGTACTCAGTTCATATGTACACTTAATACTATTGTTTATATGTACATATATTGTAGTAATATATGTACGAGTGCATTGCTAGTATATATTTACATATATACTGTAGGAATATATATGTATCAAAAGAAATTTTTTTTTTTGACTAGGTGGTTTAATTTTCTTACAGATATGTTGCCACATTGTTCCTCATACAAAGCTTCTATTAGTGATGAGATTTTTCACTAGACATTACGTGCCGTGACTCGTACAACTTTGTCGTAGTAGAAAAATGATACTCAGAGGAGCAGAGGGAGAGAAAACAATGTCAATGAATTGATATATTATACTTTATGCACTGTCAATAGATACATTGATGAATAAAAATAAAAGTTTGTTATTCTTTAGTTTCAATTATATAAAATATTGAATTTGAATAAGATATTAAATAATTTTATTTTTTGTTTATTATAAATTATTTATAGTTTCACTTTTTTTCAATATGATTTAAAAATAATAAATTATTTAATTAAAAAAATTTTAAATTTTTTTAAATTATGTACATATTTTTGAAATTAAAATAGCTAGGGAAAATTCCCTAGCTAAATTAATGAGGGAAAAATCCCTCACAAATTTAGAGAAGGAAATTTCCCTAGCTAATTTAGCTAAGAAAATATTAAAATTAGCGATAAATATTCCATTGCTAATTTTCTAATGCTAGGTACTTTAGCTAGTGATACAGCCATCATTATTTTTGTTTAGAGATGGAATATTTCGTTTATCTTGTTATTTTTGCAACGGAATTTTTCTTTTTTAACGAGGGAATTCTTCGTCGCTAATTTTTTAACTATGAAAAATTCCGTAGCTTAAATTTAGCAAGAAGCACTTTAGAAAGTAACATGATCCATTGATATTCCGTCGCTATTTACCATTTAGCAACGGAAATCTCCCATATAGCTAGGGAATTGTCCCTGGCTACATGGGATTTTTTCTGTAGTGAATGATAGATAGATAGACAGGTCAGATAGATATATGGATAGGTAGATTGATAGATAGAGTATTAAATAGATATATGCATAGAAATAAAGATAGACAAATAGATAGATAGATAGATAGATAGATAGTCAGATTGATAGGCATAAAGAAAGACATATATATGATAGATAGATATACATATAGATAGATAGATAGATAGATAGATAGACACAATGATAGATAGAATGATAGATAGATAAATAGATAAATAAATAGATAGATAAACAAATAACGAAACAGATAGACAGATAGATAGATAGACAAATAGACATCGATAAATAGATACATAGATAGACAAATAAATAACAGACATATTGATTAACAAATATACAGAAAAATAGATAGACGGTTAAATAGATAGATAGATATATATATATATATATATATAGATATATACAAAGATAGAAAAATATGTAGATTATTAGACAGATAGATAGATAAATAGATAAATTGATTGATTGATAGTTACAAAGATATATAGAGAGATTGATAAATTGATTGATAGAAAGATAGTTAAACAAATAAACCTACACATAAATAGATAAATAGATAGAAAGATAGATAGACATATAGACAGATAGACATGCAAATTGCAAAGATTGATAGACATGCAAATGCAAATAGATAGATTGATAAATAGATAGATAGACTGAGTAATAGACATGCAAATAGCAAGATAGATAAACTAATAGATAGACAGATTGATAGATATATAAATAAACATATAGATAGATAGATAGATAGGAAAGATAGATAGATTTATAGATAGTTAGATAGATAGATAGACAAATAGATACAAAGATTGATAATTTGATTTATATATCGATTGATAGACATAATGATATGCATATTGATATACAAATTGATTGACAGATTGATAGATTGATAGAAAAATTGATAAATTGATTGATTGACAAATATATAGATAAAAAGATAGTGATATAGAAAGATAGACAGATAGTTAGAAATATAGATAGATAGTTAGACAGATAGATAGAATGATACATTTAAAAATTATTAGACAAATAGATAGATAGAGAGATATGGAGAAAGAGATATAGATTGATAGATAGATAGATAGAAATATAAAAAGATATATAGACAGATAGATAGATAAATAAATAGATAGATTGAAAGATATAGAAATTCATAAACAAATAGATAGACAGATAGTTATGTACTTAGATCGAAAGATAGATAGAAAGATAAATATATAGATATATTGAGAGACAGAGAGAGAGGTAAATAGACAAACAGATAGACAAATAGGTATAAAAAAATATATATATAGACAGATTGATAGACAGATAGATAAATAGACAAATTGACTCACAAATAGACATATAGTTAGACAGACAGATAGATAGATAGGCAAATAGATAATTAGTCAGATTATTATACAGATAAATAGTCATATAGATTGAATGAATGAATGAATGATTGATTGATTAATAGATATATAGTTTGATAATTTGATTGAGAACTAGATATAAAAAAAAGACGAATAGATAGATAAATAAATAGATAGACAAATAGACAAAATGATAGACAGACAAACCGATAGACATACAAATAGATAGATAGATAAATAGCTAGATAGACAGACATATAGATAGATAGACATATAGATAGATAGATAGACAGACATATACATAGATAGAAAAATAGACTGATAGATAAATAGAAAAACACATAGATAGATAGATAATTTAATTGATAGAAAGATTGATAGACAGATTAATATATAGATGATAGTCATATTGATAGACAAATTGATAGATAGATTGATAGATATATTAATATACAAATTGAAAGACAAATATATAGACAAATTGATAGACATATATATAGATAAATAGATAGATAGACAAATAAATAGACTTATAGATAGATAGAATATAAATTATTGGATATTAGTTAGATAAATTGATATATAGATAGACATATAGATAAATATAGATAGATAAAAAGATAGATAGATAGATATATCGAAAGATAGATAGATATATAGACAAATTATTAGAAAGATATATAGATTAAAAGATAGAAAAAAGATAGGCAAATAAAAAATAGATAGACGGGTAATAAGACAGATAGATAAAGTGATAGATAAAATGATAAATAGATTTATAGATACACAAATAGATAGACATACAAAGAGATATGCCAATAGATAGAAAGATACACACACACATAGATACATAGATAGATAAAGAGATAGACTGATAGATCAATAGACAGACAAAAAGACAGATAGATAGATATATCCATAGACATACAGATAGCCAAACAAATAGATAGATACATAGACATACCAATAGACGGATAGATAAAAAAATAGATGCACGGATTGATAGACAAATTGAAAGATTCATAGATAGATTTATAGACATATTGATAGACTTATTGAAAAAAAATCGATAGATAAATTATTAGATTGATAGATAGAGAGATAGATAGACAACAAGATTGATATATTGATATATAGAAAGAAAGATATGTAGATAAATAGATAGATAGACATATAGATTACAAATAGATAGATAGATAAAAAGATAGAGAGTCAGATAGATAGGTAGGTAGACAGACAGATAGACAGATCGATAGATAAATTTATAGATAGATACAAAGATAGATAGACATATAGATATATAGATAGATAGAAAGGAAAAAAGAAAGATAGACAGATAGATAGATAGATAGATAAATAGTTAGATAAATAGATAGATAGATATATGCACACACACACACACACATAAAGATAGACATATATATATATATATATATATATATATATTTATAGACTAATAGTAAGACAAACAGATAGACATATATATAGATAGATATATAGATAGATAGGCAAAAAGTAGATAGATAGATAGATTCATAGAAATAAAGAAAGGAAGAAATATAGAAATATTGATTGATAGATAAAAAGTTAGATATACATATAGATTGATAGATAAATAGATAGAAAGGTAAATATATATATATTAATATATAGTTAACAGATAGATAGACAGATAGATAGAAAAATAGGTAGATATATAGATAGATAGATTGAAAAATAGACAGACAGATAGATAAATTGATCTACAGATAGATAGACAGATCAATTGATAGATAGATAGATAGATATATAAATAGATTAATGGATTGATAGCCAAATAGATAGACATATATATAGATAGAAAGATAGTTATTTAGAGAGATAGTTAGATATAAAGATAAATAAACAGATAGATTGATTGAGTGATTGATACATAGAGATATAAAAAGATATATAGATGGATAGTCAAATAGAGAGATAGATAGACAGATAGACATATAGATAGATAGATTGATTGATTAATTGATTGATTGATAGAAAGTTATTTAAATAGACATATAGCAAGAATGATTGATAGACACATTAATATAAAGATTAATAGATAGATTTATAGACAAATTTATATATAGATTATAGTAAGTTTGATATACAAAATAAAAGAAACATAGATAGAAAGATAGATATACATATTGATAGAAATGTATATGGATAAATAGAAAGATAGATAGATTATTAGATTGATAGATATATTGATAGACATGTAGTAAGATTGATAAATAGATAGATATAAAGATTGATAGATAAATAAAAAAAAATGTAGATAGAAAGTATGACATATAAATAGACAAAAAGACATACAAATAGACAAATAGATAAACAGAGAAATAGAAAGAATGAAAGATAGTTAGATAAATAGATAGATAAAGAGGCAGATAGATACATAGATAGATTGACAGATAAAGAGGCAGATAGACACATAGATAGATTGACAGATAGTCAAATAGATATATAGATTGATAATTAGAAAGATCGACAGAAAGATGGATAGATAGATAGATATAAAAATTGATAGATAATTAGATAGATAGATAGACAGAAAAAAAATAGACATATAAATAGACAAATCATATAGATAAATAGATTGATTGATTGACAGATAGATAAATAGATAGATTGATTAATAGAAAGTAAGTTAGAGAGAAAGATTGATAGATAAAATGATAGACAGACAAATTTATAGATTAGTCGATAAAAAGATAGTTATACATATAGATAAACAAATAAATAGATAGATAGACAGACAGATAGACAAATTGATTGAAAAATAGATAGATAGATGATACATTGATAGACAAATATATATATATATATAAAGATAGATATATTGTTAGATTAGACAAATAGATAAACAAAAAGATAAATAGATACTTAGACAGATAGATACATAAATAAATAGACAGATTATTAGATAAACAGATAAATAGATAGAAAGATAGTATAATATATATATATATTCACATATAGGTAGATAGATTTAGAGAAAGATAACCAGATAGATAGATAGATAGATAGATAAATGGATAGAAAGCTAGATAGAGGAATAAAAAAATACATATAAATAGAAAGAATGAATGAAATATAGATAGATTGAAAGATAGACATAGAGAGAGAGAGATATATATATATATATATATATATATATATATATAGAAAGATAGACATATATATAGGCAGATAGATAGCATAGAAAGATAAAAGATATATAGATTGACAAATATATAGATAGATAGATTATATATATATATATATATATATGTAGACGAATAGATACAGAAATAGAGAGATAGAAAGATAGATAAAAAGACAAACAAAGAAACATATTGGTAGATAGGCAGATAGAAAGAAAGAAAAATAGATAGATAGATATATAGCTAGATAGAGATATAGAGAAATAGATTGATAGATATACATATATATAGGTAGATAGACATATAGATAGATAGATAGATAGATAGAAAGATAGACATAAAGATAGAAAAATATATACATAGATGGATAGATAGATAGATATAATGATAGACATATAGATAGACAAATAGACATATAGATAGAAAGTCCGATAGACAAACAAATAGATAGATAGATAGATCAATAGGCAGATAGATAGATAAATAGAAAAATGGATATGTAGATAGATAGACTGAAAGATAGACAAATAGATAGATAGATAGATAGATACACATATTAAGATACAGATAGACAGACAGATGGATATGTAGATAGATAGACTAAAAGATAGACAAATAAATAGAAAGATAGATAGATACACATATTAACAAACAGATAGACAGACAGATGGATATGTAGATAGATTGGCTGAAAGATAGACAAATAAATAGAAAGATAGATAGATACACATATAGACATACAGATAGACAGGTAGATAGGCAAATAGAAAAACAAAGATATATACAATTTGATAGATAGATACATAGATAGAAAGTAAGATAGATAGATAAATAGATTAACTGATAGATAGATACATAAACAAATGGATAGACAGATAGATATATAGATAGAAAGAGAGAAGATAGATATATAGAAAAATAAATAGATAGAAATATATAAAAATGGATAGACATATAGATAAATAGGTAGATAGATTGATTGATAGACAATTATATATATATATAGACTGACGAATAGATAGACAAATAGATTGACAGATAGTTATACAAATAGATAGATAGGCAGACAGACAAATAGAAAGATAGATATATATATATAGATTGATTGATAGATAAAAAGATAGACAAATAAATAGACATAGATAAACCAATATTAATATATATAGACAGACATATAGATATACAAATAGATAAATCAATTGATAGAAAGATAGATAGAAAGATAGATAGAAAGATAGATAGAAAGATAGATAGACATATAGATAGACAGATAAATAAATAATTTGATAGATTTATAGATATTTAGATAAATAATATGATAAATAGATAGATAGATAGATAGACAGATAGATAGATAAATAGATAGATTGAGAGATTGAAACAGAGACAAAAATATTGATATAAAGATAGATAGATAGAAAGACATATAGATAGATAGATATATTAATAGATAGACAGACAAACAAAAAGATAAACAGATAGATAGATAGATTTATAGTTTGATAGAAAGATTGTTAAATGGATAGATAGTCAAATAAATAGATAGTTTTATAGACAGATTAGATAGTTAGACAGATTGATAAATAGATAGATATATAGATAGATAAATATACAGATAGATAGATAAATAGATAAACAAATAAATAGAAATATATATAGAAATATATTTATATATATATAGATACATAAATAATTAGATAGATAGATTGATAGATAGTTATATAGATAGATAAAAAGATAATTAGACAGATAGATAGACACATAGGTACACAGATTGATAGACAGATAGATAGACAGATAGATAGTCATATAGATAGAAATATATGTATATATATAGATAGATAGACATATAGATTGATAGATAGATAGATAGATAGACAGATAGATAAACTGTTAGATAGATACAAAGATAGGTATATAGATAGACAAATATATAGACAAATAGATATAGAGATTAATAGATATATTGATAGATAGATTGATAATTATTTTTTTTGGTAAGTTTATTTATTAATTATAACCCTCTCTTTTGGTGGAGGAATACCATTTTTACAAGCTATATCTACCCTTTTCCCTTTTACACCCATTTCTGACTACTAAAAAAGAAAAACTATGTAACTTAGTTTTATTTCTAATGATACAATTTGTGCTTTAATTCCTCGTAGTTCAATAATGACGTATGTGATCATTTCAGCTCCTTGAATTTTTCTTTAATGATTTGAGGACTCTCTCACACTTTCCTATTGATGCCTTTGAAGTATATATTATGCTTTTATGTTCCTTCCCTAGCTTTCTTTAAGAAAATCTTTCACTCTCTTTGTTCCTTTCTTTGTTTTGCTATAATTGTTGTTTCAATCTCTTACAAATCCATATATTATCTACTGCAAACCTGTTCTTTCGCTAATCTACATAGGATCAAGTATATCATATCCTTATCATTAAAGTACCCAATTTCCTCATTACCCATATGCATTTCAAATTAGCTATTAAAATATAAATTTTCTTCTTCCTCCTTGCTTGACCCGTGTTCTGGCTTCATAATGCTTGATTCCAGCCTTACAATATGTAGTCCCTGGTCAATGCTATCTTTGTATGTGAAACCATCTCGATAACAAGCATACTTTCATCTTTGATTTTCTGTTGAGCCTTAAATGCTTCATTCATCTTTAACTTTTGCATGAGTGTAATCGACCGATGACATAACAGACCAAAAAT
This sequence comes from Sapria himalayana, assembly GCA_029783825.1. Lineage (NCBI taxonomy): Eukaryota > Viridiplantae > Streptophyta > Magnoliopsida > Malpighiales > Rafflesiaceae > Sapria > Sapria himalayana. Next base: position 79,769 of record JAREIK010015991.1, read on the forward strand.
TACAGACTTCCGGGGCATAATAATAAACTACAGCAACCTTATTAACACATCAGATGCCATAACAGAAACATTAATAACATAGACTTCATGACAGCAAAACATTACAGACTCCAAGGCAACAACACTACAGAAATAGTAAAGAACTATAGTCCTTGCTCTGCTTTAATCCCCTTCTTGTAAGCTGAAGACCTGCATAAAAAGAAAATGCTACCTACCTATGTTTCCCCATCCCTTACCTTATTAACCCTTCCCAATAAATATATATTATGACTGCTTAACTGACCTTCGAGAACTCAATTAGTTGCTGACTTTTGATTAGAACCAATCCTACCTCATTTTAAGTAACAAAAATTTTACCAATCTGTACAACATTGATAGTTTCAACAGATCTGTAGGAATCACCCCTCAGGGATAGGGTGATTAATTATATAAAGCAATCCTTATATGCATATAATTAGTGTACAGCAGGTCCAAAAAAATAACTAAAAAGCAGAAATTAACAAATCATACTATTATCTTCCTAATGTAAGGGAGTTCTTTACTGTCCATTTTTATTGTGCCTATATATTTTTTTGGAAGAGTCAATTCATTATACTCCTTATCTCCTTTGATTCTTTCATCCTTGGCTAATACATCCGCTAAGGTATTAGCCTTTCTAAAAATATGTTTTATAGTAAAATCTAATGAATTTATTTCATATAAAATTTCTTTTTTTCATCTTCATATCTCCACATTAATGTCTTTTTGTTAATTAAATTGACAACAATTTTAGAATCTATTTGAATATCTATTTTTTTAATGCCATTATTTTTACATATTCTTATACCCTCTCTTAAGGCTAATATTTCAGCATGAAGTGCCGATGATGCTTGAAACTTCCTCGTGAAGGCTAAGAGCACATTACCCTCAAAGTTTCTTATTACGCCTCCTCCTCCTGCTGCTCCTATATCTCGATCAAAGCTGCCATCTGTATTTAAATCAAAGCTTTTTTCGATGGTTTTTCCCATTTTATGACTATTATTTTAAATTGTTTAAATATTTTTTCTTTTAAGTTCCAATAATTTAAAGTATCTTTATCTAACTTCGAGCCCTGTGAATTTAATGGATAAGACTCTGAAATTTTTCTTGTCTCTTCTTTTATATCCTTCCAGATATCCTCTATTGACATGCTTTGACCCTCAAATCTAATTTTATTTCTGGCCTTCCAGATACACCAAATAGCTATTTGAGGGACATTATTTTTAATCCAATTCTGTGCAGAGCTTGTAGCTTTCAAATTAAACCATTTTTGAAGTCTACAATTGAGATTAAGTTGTTCATATTTTATATGCATTTCTATTCCTAGTTTCTTCCATATTTATACTGCTATTTTACCCTGTGAGAATAGATGATCAAGAGTTTCCATCTCATTTGCACAACAGTCACATCTAGAAACTATCTAAATTCCTTTCTTTTATAAATTAATATCAATTGGAATGATATTAGACAGGACCCTCCATGTGAAAGTTTTAATTTTTTGTGGATTATCATTATTCCAGATCCATTTGAATAATATTTTCTCTTATTGTTTTTTCCTTATTGCATTTTTGGTTGAATTAAGTGAGAATGTTCCTTCTGGCGTTAAGGTCCATCTCCATCCTTTATTTGTAAGTTTAGAATGTTTCTCCACCAGTTCTCTTTGTTTAAGCATTTGAACCCAAACCTGAGAACTCTTGCTTACCCTTTTTTCTTTATTAGTATCATCATTTATACAGTATTTTGCTCTCATAAATTCTGACCATAACCTATCATTAGATAGACTGATAGATAGACTGATAGATAGACTGATAGATAGAATTATAGACACTTTGATAGATAGACTGATAGATAGATAAAAATATATAAAGATAGACAGATAGATAAATAAATAAATAAATAAATAAATAGATAATTAGATAGATATAAAGATAGATATAAAGATAAAAAGATAGAAAGATAGTTAGAAAGATATATAGACGAATATATATACATATTTATAGAGAGATAGATAGATAGATTGTTAGACTGATGATAGAAATATAGTTAGATAAATATATAGTGAAATCTATAGACATATTTACAGACGGATCGATAAACGAATTGATAAACAGATAGTAATACAGATAGATAAATAGATAGATAGAAAAATAGAAAGATAGAAAGATAGAAACATAGAATGATAGATAGATAGACAGATATATAAACAAATAGATAGATGGATAGATATACAGATAGATTGTTATATATATAGGAAAATAATTATACAAATAGAAAGATAGATAGATAGATAGATAGACAGATAGATAGACAGATAGATAGAGAAGTAGATAGATAAATAAATAGATATATAGATAGATAGATAGTTTGAAAGATTGTTAAACAAAAAGATATTCAAATAAATAGAAATATTTATAAACCGATCAAGAGATAGATAGTTAGACAAATATATAAATATATAGTTAGATAGTTAGACAAATATATAAATATTTAGAGAGATATATTGAAAGATAGATGAATAAATCAATGGGTAGATAGATATACATTTAGATAGTTATATAGTTGCAAAATAGTTAGACAAATAGATAGATAGATTTATAGTTAGCTAGATAGATATATAGGAAGATATATATATATATAGGTAGACAAATATATAGATAGATGGTCATATAGATAGATAGATAAATAGACAGAAATATAACCAGATATATACTTATATAGTTGGATAGATAGAAACAAAATAGAGAGGTAGATAAACATATAGAATGGTAGATTATTGGATAGATATATAGACTGATACATAGACATATATATAGACAAATAGATTAACAAAATGATATAAATATAGATATACAAATAGATAGATAGATAGATAGATTGACAGTAATATTTACAGATAGATTGAAAAATAGATATATAGATAGATAGATAGATAGATATATATATATATATATATATATATATATATATATATATATATATATATATATATATATATATATATATATATATATATAGATAAACATATAAAAAGATAGATAGACATATAGATAAATAGATAGATAGATAGATAAAAATATTTATAGATAGAGAGATAAATAGATAGATATATAGATAAATAGACCGATAGATAGATAGATAGACAGATAGATAGACAGGTAAAAGACATAGATTTTCAGATAGATAAATACATATATAGATAGATAGATAGATAGATAGATAGACAGATAGATAGATAGACAGATAGATATACAGATAGATAGAAAATTGATACACAAATAGATAGAAATATTGATAGATTTATAGATAAACAGATAGATAGATAGATAGATAAATAGTAGATAGATATACAGATATAAAGAAAAATAGATAGATAGATAGATAGACATATAGATAGAAAGACTGATAGTTAGTTAGATTGATAGAAAGATAGACAAAAAATTAGATAGATAGATATATAGATAGCTAGATAGATGGACAAATAGATAGGTAGATATCTAGACTGACATACTAATAGATAGATAGATATATTTAAAGATTGTTAAAAAAATGTTTGCTAGATATATAGATAAATTAATTGACATATTTATAAACATGTCAATAGACAAATATTTAGACAGATTAATAAATAAATAGATAAATAAATAGATAGATAGACAGATAGATAGAATGATTGATATACAAATATATAGACAGAAAGATAGATAGATTGACATATTAACAAATACTTGTACATTTAGATAGATAGACACATAGATAGACTGATTGATAGACAGATAGCTAGAAACATAGGTATACATATAGATAGAAAGATTAGTAGATAGATAAATGGATATATAGATAGATGGATAGATAGTAAGATAGATTGATAAATATATGGATAGATAGATAGACATATAGACAGATAGATAGAAAGATATATAGATAGTCAGATAGAAAGAAATAAATGTAGATAGATAAACAAATAGACATATAGATAGATAGTCAGATTAATAGAGAATTTGATAGAAAGATTGATAATTAGATTGATACATGGATTGATAGACAAATTGATAGACATATTAATAGATAGATAATAGATATATACATAAATAGATATATAGATAGACAAATAGATAGATAGATAGATAGATAGATAAATTGACAGATAGATAGACAGATAGTAAGATAGATATTCAAATAGATATATAGATAGATAGATAAAAATATAGTTAGACTGATATATAGAAAATTATATAAACATATTTATAGATAGATTGATAGACAAATATTTAGAAAAATAGATAGAAAGATAGTTTGATAGATATATAGACAAATATATAAAGATATTTTTAGACAGATCTATAGACAGATTGATATACAGACAGTTAGATAGATAGATAAATAGATAGATAGATAAACAGATAGATAGATATATAGAAAGATAGTTTTATAGATAGGCAAATAATTAAACAAACAAATAGATAAATAGATAGATAGATAGACATAAACATAGTGAGAAAGATAGATAAATATATAGATAGGTAGTTAGTTAGAAAGATATTTAAACAAGTAGCTATTTAAAAGATTGTTAGAAAGAAACAAAATAATTAGAAATATAGATAGATAGATTGATTGATTGACACATAGATAGAGAAATTGATAAATATATATATAGACATAGATACAGAAATCAATAAATAGATTTTTAGACAAATAGATATCAAAATAGATAGAAAGACTAATAGATAGACAGATAGATGCATAGATAGTTAGTTAGATGGATAGATAGATAGATAGACAGATTGATATATAGTCAGATATATATTTAAATAGTCATATATATATACATATTGATAGACAAAGTAATATAAATATTAATAGATAGATTGATAGGCAGATTAATAGATAGATTGATAGATAGATTAATAGATAGATTAAATGACATATTGATAGACAATTACATTTACATATTGATATATATGTACATAGATAGATAGATAGATATACAAATTATTAGATAGATTGATAGCCAGATTGATAGAAATATATATAGATAGATTGATATGCAGATAGATAGATATATAGATAGATATATTTTTAAATAGATAGATAGACAGATAGATAAATAAATAGATAGATAGATAAGTAGATAAATAGATCGATAAATATATAGTTAGCAAGATAGACACATAGATAAAGAGATATATAGATAGATAGTTAGTCAGAAAGATAGATATATAGATAGATAGACAGACAGATAGATAGACATATAGATAAATATAAAAATAAATAGATAAATAGATAGACATAGAAATATATTTGATAGATATACAAATAGGTAGATAGATAGATAGACATATTGACAAAAATATAGATAAATTGATAGATAGATAGATAGTCAAATAGACATACAAATAAATAGATATATATATATATATATATATAGACATATAGATAGACATGTAGATAGATAGGGAAACAAATTGATAGATAGATAGATAGGGAAATAGATTGATAGATACATAGATAAACAAAGACATAGATAGATAAATAGTTAGGCAGATAGATATACAAATAGATAGATAGACATATAGACAAACATATATATAGATTAATAGATATATAGATAGAAAGCGGGATAGACTCACAAATAGATAGATAGATAGATAGATATATAGAAAGATAGATTTACATATAGATAGACAAATAGATAATAAATAGATATATAGATAGACAGATAGATTAACAGATAGATAGATAGACAGAAAGGAAAATAGATATATAGACATATTATAGATGGATAGATTGAAAGATTGATAGATAGATTAATCAAAAGTTAGATCGACAAATTGAAATATAGATAGATAGATAGATAACCAACTAGATAGATAGATTATTAGATAGATAGATAGATAGACAACTAGATATACAGATTGATAGATAGATTTATAAATAGGTCGATAGACAGAAAGAAAGATAAAATGATAGATAGGTAGATGACAGATATATAGACATATATAGATAGATATACATATAGATAGATAGATCATTGGATAGATAGATAGATTAATAGATTGACAAATAGATAGGTAGATAATAAATATATTGATAGATAGATAGATATATAGATAGACAGATATATAGATAGACAAACAGATTTATTTATTTATTTATTTATTGAAATATTGTTAGATTGATATATAAAAAAATAAATATACAGATTTAAATATAGTTACATTGACAGATAGTTAGATTTATAAATAGATAAATAGATTGATAGGTAGATAAATAGACAAATACATAGACTGATAGATAGACATGTATATAGATAAATAGATAGATAGACACATAAATAGACAGATCAATAGACATACACATTGATAGATAGATACAGAGATAAATAGATAGATAGATAGATGGTTAGATAGATATATAGATAAATAGATAGATAATTAAATAAATATATTGATGGTTAGATAAATAGATAAATAGTCAGATAGATAGTTAGTTAGTTAGATAGTAAAATAAACAAATATATAGACAAATAGATAGTCAAATAGATAGTCAGATTTTTAATTAGATTGATAATTAGATATATTGATATAATGATAGACATATTGATTGACATATATATAGACCAATAGATAGATAGATAGACACATAAATAGATAGATTGATAGATAGATAGTAAATTAAATAGAAATATTTTTAGATAGATTGATAGATAAATAGTTAGATGTATATATAAATAGATCCATAGATACATAGATAAATATATAAATATACTGATAAATAGTTATATAGATGTATAAATAGTTAGATAGATAAATAGATAGATAGATAAACAGATAAATATATAGATAGATAGTTAGTTAGTTAGAAAGATAGATTGACATAGAGATAGATAAATTGATAGACAGATAACTAGATAGATAAATAGAGAGATAGATAGATAGATAGACAAATAGATAGACAAATAGATAGATGAATAGATAGACAGATAGAAAGATAGACGGATAGATAGTTAGTTAGCTAGATAGTCATATAGACATAAAGTTAGGTAGATAAATAGACAAATAAATAGACATATAGATATATAGATAGGTAGACATATAAATAGATAGAAAGATAGCTAGATTGATATATTGATATATAGACATATTGATATATTGATATATAGACATATTGAAATATAGATTGATAGACATATTGATTGATAGATTGATAGATAGATTTAAAGATTGATTTTAGATAATTTAATATACAAATTTATAAATAGTTTGATAGATTCATTAATAGATAGATAGATAGATTGATTGATTGATAACAAGAATGATAGATAGAGAGATATAGAGATTGATATACATATAGATACACAGACAAATAGATAGATAGATATATAGACAGATACATAATATGATAGATTGACTGATAGATGGGTTTTTAGATAAATAGGGAGATAAATAGATAGATAGATTGATAAATAGATAAATAGACACAAAGATAGATAGATAGATACACAGACAGATCGATAGAAATAAAGTTAAATAGATAGATAGACATGTAAATATTAGATAAATATATATAAATATAGATAGATAGTTAGACAAATATATATATATAAAGATATATAAATGATAAATAGATAGAGAGACAAACAAATAGACAAAGATATAGACAAACAATTATAAATATGGAGAAAAAGACAGATAGATAGATTTCCATATAGATATAGATATATAGACAAATAGATAGACAGACATATAGGTAGATAAACATACAAATAGTCAGATAGAAAGATAGATATACATACATATAGATAGATAAATATAGATAGATAGACAGATAGATAAATAGATAGATAGACAGATTGATTGATTGATTGATTGATTAACAGATATAAAGAGAGATAGAAAGATACATAGACAAATAGGTAGATTGATAGATAGCCATATAGATAGATGGATATATAGATTGATTGATAGATAGATAAATAGATAGATTGATAGAAAGGTTGATACATAGATTAACAAATAGTTAGATAGATAAGCAGATTGATTGGAAGATAGAAATATAAATATATACATAGAGAGATAGATACATAAATTTTTACATAGATAGATAGAAAAATAGACAGAGAGATAGATAGACAAATAGATTGACACTTAGACAAATAGATAGATAGACATATATATATATAGACTAATAAATTGGCAAATTGATAGAATGATAGACAGAAAGGTGGACAAATAGACAGGAAGGTAGATAGATAGATAGATAGATAGATAGAATGATAGATATACAAAATGATAGACATAAGATAGATAAATAGATTGATTGTCATATAGATATAGATAAATAGACAGACAGATATACATATATACAGATAGATAGATAGATAGATAGATAGACAGATAGATACATAGACATAAAATACAGAGATAGATAGATATAAATATATAAATATAATTATATATATATATATATATAGATAAATATACAAATAGATAGACTGATAGAAAGATTGAAAGATAGATAAATATACAGACAAATCGATAGACAAATAAATACATAAATAGAAATACAAATAGAAAGATACATAGATAGCTAGCTAGATAGACGAATATATATATTAATAGATTGGTGTATAGATAGAAAAATAGATAGATGGATCTAAAAATCAATAAATAAACAGATAAATCATTGGATAGGTAAATGGACAGATATAAGGATACATAGATTAATAAATAGACTAAAAATTGGTAGATATATACACTAATAGATAGATGTATAGATAGACATATAGATATACTGATAGATAAACAAATCAATAGAAAGAAAGATAGATAGATAGACATATAGATAGACACATCGATAGATATACAATTTGGTAGACAAATTGATAGGCAAATATATAGATAGATATATAGATTTATAATTAGACAAATAGATAGTCAGATAAATAGACAGATCAATAGATAAGTAGTTAGAAAGATAAATAGACAAATAAATAGACATATAGTGAGACAGATATATAACCAAATTGATAGACTGATCATTAGACAGATACTTAGATAGATAGATAAATAGATAGATAGACAAATAGATAGACAGATATATAGAAAAATAAAAAAATAAAGATAGACAGATTGATAAATAGATACATAGAAAAAATAGATAGACATATATATAAATATATAGATAAACAGATACCTACATAGATAAATAGATGGATATATAAATAGATAAATAGATAGATACACTTATATATATATAGATAGGGAAATAGATATTAAGATTATTAGACAAATATATATATATATATATATATATATATATATATATATATATATATATATATATATATATATATATAAATAGATATATATATATATATATATATATATATATATATATATATATATATTAAGATATATAGATAGACAAATAGATAAACATCTAGTTACATACTACAAGAAAAATCATAAATTCCAAAAGAAAATTTTCTAGCTTTTTAGGCTTTTCCGTAGCTAAAATAGAATAATGATGAATTAACTATGGGAATTATCCCAAGCTAATGTGCTCATCACAAAATATTAACAATAAAAAAAAATTAGCAAATTTTATAATGATGGAAATTTCCTAGCTAATTATATTTTTTCCATTGCTAATTTTAATCTTAATTAGGAATAATAATTAATAATTTTTAACTAAATAGGTATAGAATCATCCCTTGCAAAATTAATAAGGGAAAAATCCTTAGCTATTTCATTCCAAATCTATTTTCACAATTTTATTTTGTACATAAAATTTCATTACATATTTTTAATATTTTATATTAAATTAAATTAAAACATATACTGTGAACCATTTTTTATAATTAATAAAAACCAAAAACAATTTATAAATAATTATGATACAAAAGATATTTGGTTAAAACAAAAACTTAACATGGGTATATAATTATTTAAAACTAAATCATCATCTTCATCATTAGCTTGTTAATTTGTGCATGACTCTCCTACGTGGGTACTTTGCTTGATTTTGGTGTGCTATCTTTCTCGTCAAGGCTGCTAACTTTGACTCCATATAAGTCATCTACTATTGCATTGCATTCTTCATTTCTTTCATCTCATCATTTACTTCTTTAATTTTCTTGCATATACATCAATTTAAACTTAAATGATAGGAAGGATGGCAACTAAATAATTTAGCAAATTATAGATATGACCATCACTTATATAGCATTTACCAATATGCATGATGAATTGTGACTGAGAGAATTATGGAATTTTGTGGTACATATATAGCATTTACCAATCATTGTGCATAATTTCATCCATAAACAAATATTGACGCATGCAATAATATTGATGTTATCTAATATGTCTTTTCTTCCTACAATATCAACATTATATAAATAATATTTTGTATTTACATATTCATAAGATACCAAAACTCTCCTACTTGACACCGAGAGTAGACCAGTATCACTCACAAATACACACCAAACTTTCTGTAATCTTTTTTAGCTTTTCCTCCTTTTATGCTATTGTGCATGCCTAGTTTGCACATTATGAGTTAGGATTTGGTACAGTGTAAGGGGCAAAAAATTGCTAATTTATGCAACCCTCAATTGAAATGAAAGAACTAGTGATACTAGGGCACAATGGGCACCTTTAATTTTTTTCAAAAAAAAGTTACAGCGTAGCTAGCACCAAAGGCAGTGCACATGTGCATTATTCTGTTTTAGTGCACATGTAGACTACGTTGTTATAGAGTACATGTTCTATCTCTAAAAACATTCAAAAATATTCACAAAAATAAAAGATTTTGTAGATTATACGATGGATCAATTACAGCAAAAAAAGGCATAACTAACTTCCATATTTTCTAGCGAAAATTAAATGGTTGAAAGAAGGAGATAAAAACACAAAATTTTTTCAAAAAGTGGCGAAACTAAAATCTCAAAAACATAGAATTAGGGGAATAAAAAACAATGAAAATGTATGGCTTGAAAAAGACTTAGATATAGAAAATTACTTTACAAAGTTTTTTGAGAATCACTTAGGTGGAATAAGAGAGCTAAAAGGTAACACACTTATACAAAACATTGAGAATAAAATTTCTTCAGATGATAATAATATGCTAACAAAATTCCCTGAAGAAGAAGAAATTAGAAATGCAATTTTTAGTATGAATAAAGACAGTGCAGCTGGCCCTGATGGTTGGAACAATTGCTTCTTTCAAGTTTGCTGGGAAATAATAAAAAAAGATTTAGAAAAAGCCATAAATAGTATATTCTGTGGAGCTGATATAGGTAAGAAATGGGGTAGTTTTCATTTAATTCTTATTCCGAAAGTGGAAAATCCACAGAAAGGAGAGGACTTTAGGCCAATTAGTCTTTTTAATTCAATATATAAAATTTTAGCCAAAATTCTACAAAATAGATTAGCATTGCTATTACCAAAAATTATTTCTGAAGAACAAACTGGTTTTATGAAAAATAGATTGATTATGGATAATATCTGCTTGGCAAAAGAAATGTGCAGAGAAATAGGTACTAAAACAAGAGGTAATAATGTATTAATTAAGCTAGATCTTTCCAAAGCATTTGATAGAGTTGAATGGAGCATTCTCTGTTCAACGATGAGAAAAATGGGTTTCTCTGAGACATGGATAGATCTGATTTACAGATGTATATCAAACACATGGGCTAAAATTATAACAAATGGGAAAGTAGGAAAGGAAATAAAGCCAGTTAGAGGTTTAAGACAAGGTGACCCGCTATCGCCATCACTATTTAATATTTATCTAGAACTCTTGATAGTTAATCTTAAAAATAAAATGTTAAATGGTCTTATAGGTACTTTTAGACAGCCAAAAAACACGCCTCTGGTAAGTTGTTTAGCATATGCAGATGATGTAATGATATTCACTAATGGATGCAGTAAATCATTAAGTAACTTGATAGATTTATTAAAATGCATGGAGGAAGAAACAGGTCAAAAATTAAACAAAAGAAAATGTCAATATATGATATCTTATAAAGCCCCAACTGCATTATCACATAGAATTAAAAATATCACAGGTTTCTCTCACAAAAAAGGAGAAATGATTTATTTAGGTTGCCCGATTTATGAAGGAAAGTTCAAGACAGAATACTTAGCGCTTCTAATAAATAAATTAAAAAAGAAAATTGCAGGATGGAAAGTAGAATATCTAAGTATGGGGGGCAGAATAACTCTTATAAAATATGTTTTAGAGTGTTTAATAATGCATAATATTATGATCACACAGCCTTCAATCAAATTTATAAAAGAAATTGAAAAAGAATTAGCCAATTTTTTGTGGGGTAAAAAAGTGGGTAAACACAAACTTCATTGGAAAAAATGGAGAGACTTATGTTATCCTTTCCAAGAAGCTGGTTTAGGCTTTGTCAACATCATTGACTTAGCCAAAGCAGGGGCTAGCAAGAGATGGTGGAATTTAAAAGAAAATGAAAGTTTATGGTCTAAATTTTTGCGGGCAAAGTACTGCATAAAGGATGACATTAATAAAATAAAAAATAAAAGTAGGAGTTCACAGGTTTGGAATCAAATGCTTAAACAAAGAGATTTAGTGGAAAATTACTCTAAACAGACGAAAAAAGGATGGAGATGGACCTTATCTCCGGAGGGCACATTTTCGCTTAAAACAGTGAAAAATGTCTTAAGAAAAAAGAAAAAAGAACAAATATTATTTAAATGGGCTTGGAATAATGACAATCCACAAAAAATTAAAACTTTTATGTGGAAAGTTTTATCTAATATTATCCCAATTGATAATAATTTAAAGCAGAAAGGTATTCAGCTAGTTTCTAGATGTGAATGTTGCTTAAATGAGATTGAAACATTAGATCACCTATTTTCAGAAGGGAAAGTAGCTGCAGAAAAATGGAAAAGATTAGCATCAGAAATGCAGATAAAATATGAACATCTCCCTCTAAGTTGTAGGTTTAAAAAATGGTGTAATTCAAATGTTCCTAGCATGGCACAGAAATGGATTAAAAGTAATGTTCCACCAATAGTCATTTGGTGCATTTGGAAAGCTAGGAATAAAAGTAGATTCGAAGGGTATAATATGATGGTGGAAGATATCTGGAAAAAAATAAAAGAGGAAACAAGAAAAATTTCAGAGATATGCCCTATAAAAACACAAGGTTCAAAGATGGATAAGGATACCTTACAGTTTTGGAACCTAAAAGAAAAACCACTTAAGCAGTTTAAAACAATTAGCATAAAATGGGAAAAACCTGCAAGAGGTGTGTTTACTTTAAATATAGATGGTAGTTTCGATAGAGATATGGGGGAAGCTGGAGGAGGGGGAGCAATTAGAAACTCAGAGGGGAAGTTAATTTTAGCTTTCACTAGAAGATTGCAAGCATCGTCGGCTTTACATGCCGAGATATTAGCACTAAAAGAAGGAATAAGAATATGTAAAAACTTTGATATCAAAAATGTAGATATTCAAATTGATTCAAAAATAGTTGTAAATCTAATTAAAATACAGTCAATTATGTGGAAATATGAAAATGAGATAGAAGAAATTCTACATGATATAAATTCATTAGATTTCACTATAAAACACATCTTCAGAGAAGCTAACGCTTTGGCTGATACATTATCTAAAGATGGTAGGAAGAGAGGAGATCACGAGTATAAAGAAGATAATTTACCAAAAAAGTATTTTGGTATTATAAAATTAGATAGCATGGATTTCCCTTATATTAGAAAAATTAAAAATAATAATTTTTAGTTACAAGGATTTTCTTGTGTTTATTCTGGTATTCTATGTATGATGCTTAAACAGATTAAAGTTCATATCTTAATAGTCTCATCCTGGTCCTGAGGGATGTTGCTATGATGGTTGGGATACATTGTAGTAAGCTTGGTAAGATTGCAGGTTTAGGGGGCTCAAAAATACAGCAACACGGTAGGTTTTAGTAAGCAATGTTTCTGTTTTTAAAACAGATATGAACTTTCTGCAGGTTTAGGGGTATTTTTTGCTTATTAAAACAGAAATATACTTTCATGCACTGCAGGTTGCTTATTAAAAAACAATAACACTGCAGGTTTAGGGGGCTCAAAATTACAGTACAGCTTCTGTTTTACAGCCTTATTAATAAAAAAAATGTACAGTAACATTGCAGGGCTAATTCGAATGATCAAGACGGGGTATTTAATAATAGAGTAGATTATATATATGCATGTAGATCTTTCTTGCATGTAACTAAGTAGATGAAAATGATATAAAGCTGGACATAGTGCCTGCTGTCTTTTAGTTTTCTTTTCTTATTATAGGTGCATGGAGTCTGTTTTTTTAGAATGTTGTATTTTCTGGAAGTATGTGTTATTTGATATAAGTAGAAGCTGTGTTTTTATGAAGTCTGTGTTATTTTAGAAAAGCTGGAAGTCTGTAAATTTTTAGTTGAGATGTGCTAAGTATGTAATTCATGTAAAGAAGCAATAGTAGAGTAAAGGAAGATCAAAGCTTAAAAAGCATGGAGGGAGGCAGCCAAGCAGGGAACTCTTACAGCTTAAGATAGGGTTCAGAAATTGCTAGAAATATTCTGAAGATCAAGAAAAGGATACATTAATGATACATCCAAGGAGTATGCTGCTGAATTTTCTAGTTTTTCTGGTTGGAATTTCCAGAAATTGATGGTTAAGCAGAAAAGTTAAGAGCTGCTGATTACCAAGCACATCTGGTAGAATATTTATAGATACAAAGCAGAATTTAAAAGATGCAATGCTGATATTCAAGGCGGGATACTCTAAAAAAGCGATAGCAATTCAACATCTCTCAAAGAGCAACATCACAAGAAGAATTACAAATCAAAGGTCTCACCTTACAAGACATGGAAGAAACATGGACTCTTGAAAAAGACTGCATTTATCTTTACTATACGAATAAAGATTCAGCCATGGTATCATTAGAAAGAATTAACTTCTCAAAGCTTAAAGGAAGATCTCAAGACCTCAAAAGCATTTCCCTTTAAATTTATATGCTTAGTTTGATCTAAATGTTAAAGATTTTCTTAAATATTGGGTGTAATAGGGATAAGGGTAGATGTTAGTTTGTAAAAATGGTATTTCTCCGCCAAAAGAGAGGGTTATAACTAATAAATAACACTTAAAAAAAAATAACTTCCATATTTTCTGTATTGGGAGAAACATGTAGATGGCTATGAAGCCATTTTTTTTTGTCATGTGCTACAAACGGTTGATTGACCCACTTTTGATTAAATCCCCTTGCTTTAAATCTGTCACTTATAATTCATGCCTAAAAATCTAGAAAGGGAATCTCACTTCATATATACATGTATGTGTATATATGAATATGCATATGTCTATATTTATATATATACATATCTATGTGTACATATATATATATATATGCCTACCTATATATGTGTGTGTGGAATGACTATTAAGACATTTCTTATGATGATCTATATATATATGTACGTATCTATGAATTTGTAGATGTGCATCTTTATATAAGATATTTCCACACAAAAACACACACATATATACATTTGTATCTTAGTGAGTATAAATGTATATCTATGCATGTCAAACACATATATGTGCTGTGTGCAAGTGTATGTAAATTCGTATACATGCACACATGCATGTGTATTGGGTGCTAGGATATCTACAAAATAGTAATAAAATAGTATTGTAAGTAGTACAAACAAGTTTAAGAAATCAACAAAATAAAATTAAGTATCTACAAACATCATCATCAATAGCAAAACTCAGTTTCAACATTAATGGCAACAACTATATAAATTTCCTGAAACTCAAGTTCTTGTTGTTGGGAATATTATTGTTCATTGTGTATCTTCGACAATTTATTTTGTAGCTTCCCACATGATAACTATAAACAAGATATTGAGAAATTATCTATAATAAAAAAAAACTCTATGATTCTCTTTATGCATTGTCTCCCTTGTTCTTTATCCATCTACAACCCTAATTTAGCACTATTTAATATATACTCAAGGTGAGTTGGTCTTGCTCATAATCTTGAGTCTAACATTGCTATTCCTAGACTGATTCTAGATGACAATATTTATTTTAATTTCAAACCAATATGCAGGATGAATAATAATTGAGAGAATTATGGAGTTTTGCAGCATATATATAGCATTTACCAATCATTCTGCAAAATTTCATCTATGCACCAAATATTGTATTTCCAACAGACTATTTTAGAACATGGAAGAAATAAAAAAATTACTCAGTAGCTATTGAAATCATCAACCAGAGAGAATCCAATAACAGATTACTAACCACTGCCAGAGCCATATGACTCATCATGAGAATGAAGCCAATATTTTGTCTGGGCACTGGAAAGCCCACCTAGGCATTGGAGCCGTGGCACCATGAGGAGCACTTACACTGACCCCAACATCACCATTAGCTATTAGCCCTCTGCTCAACTTTCATCTAGCTTCAATTATGAATAGCTACATCTCGTACTTCATTAACAAGATTATCAAAATGACCATAATCTGGAAGTAAAGTGAACTCACCATAGCTCATATTGATGAGATTACATTTATGCTGCATAAATAAGGTTGCAGCGTGGCATGTGCCATGTGACAATGTGTGCAATGGATGTGTGTGTGGAAAGGTAGTGGGCAATTATATGCATGTAGTGTGGCATGCTTTGTGAGGCAGTGTGGGAAGTGACTGCATGTAGTGTGTTATGGTAGTGTGCAAAATAAATATAGTGCTGAAAAATTTTTAAAAAGAATAATAAATTATTTAGTGTGTGTATTATATTTTGGCTAATATATATTTTGGCTGCACTTTGTGTTGGCTCGCACTAAAGGAAGTAACCTGGCTTTCTTCTAGTCACATATGGCTCTCCTCTTTTTGGTACAGGCTCAAATTGCATCAATTTTAAGGCTTAAATAGCACAACACAAACACAAAAACTTTCATTTCATAGTTGAAACATTTCAAAAAAAAATCAAAAACCAAAACCTACATGAACATTTGACACTCAAGCCGTCAACTTCCAAAAAAATCTCTTGCAAAGGACAAAACCAGAATCAAGAAAAATGATGCCACCAAAAAATCTCTTCCTGTTTAGCTACACATATGCAAAAATAATGTTCCGCAAGTTGCTCATTATTCCTTCTTCAAGAAGTGAGGAGATAAGAGCTTTGAGACTAAAATCCGATGAAAGACTTGCATTTGTGTAGCTCTTTAAACTTATCATCGTATATTATTTTCTACTTATCTGATAGATCCATTTAAAAAACAAGAACATTTAATGATTAATTGAAATTGAAGAATAACACCACTGGATTCTCATCGGGGGAGGGTGAAGACGATGGAAGTTTGCATATCTATAGATTATTTCTTGTTATATAGTCCCATATCATCTTTACAACATCAGAATGAGTATGCATCTTCACCTATACTAATAAATTTAATGAGAGCATCTAAAAGATAAACAGAAAGCCAGAAATCCAAAAGTTCTAAAATAAATACAAAGACAAAAAACAATTCAGAAATAATTCTGATACAAAAGTTACATGGTTAAACCAAAAACATAACATAGTTTCAACAATATTTAAAACAAAATCATCCTCATAATTAGCTAGTACATTTGCTACATTACAGATTCCTAGCATTTCAAATATATGCTAATTAGAGATACAACAAATTACAGACATCAATTAATAACTAATCAATACAAAGGGTGAAAACTAATTAATTTAGCAAAATTATAGATATGACCATCACTTGTATAATATTTTCTGATTAAATATTTAATATAAAGCTACATTATGGCAAGAGTAGCTGGAGAGGTCATTTTTTCACAATGCCAAAATAGTCTGTGTGACAAAAAAATGGCATTAAATCAAAGTCAAAATTTTGAAAGTCATTATTAAATGACGTGTTTCATCTTCTTTTATTTTTTGTTTTGATTTAGTTGTACTATATTATTTTTGAAAATTTCTAATATTTAGTATATGTGACAAAAAAAATGGCATTTTTTTTGTGTACAGAAGAAATTTATCCTAATAATTTAGTAATTTACATAAAGATTATTTACATATAGATCAATTTATACCTAAATAATGCGAAGGAAGGGAGCTTATTAATTTAGCAAAAATAATAGATATGACCATCACTTATATATTTTTTCCAATTACATATTTTAAAATAAAGCTACATTATGGCAAGAGCAGCCCGAGAGGTCTTTTTTTCACAATGCCTAAATAGTCTATGTGACAAAAAAATGCCATTAGATCATAGTCAAAAATTTGAAAGTCATTATTAAATGACATGTTTCATCTTGTTTTATTTTTTTGTTTTCATTTAGTTGTACAATATTATTTTTGATAATTTCTAATTTTTAGTATATGTGACAAACAAGATGGCAAGTTTTTTGTGTACGATAGAAATTTATCCAAATAATTTAGTAATTTACATAAAGATTATTTACATACACATAAATTCATACCTAAACAATACAAAGGAAGGGAACTTATTAATTTAGTAAAAAGTATAGATATGACTATAACTTATATACTTTTTCCAATTAGATATTAAACTGATAAATTAATTTTTTGTATTGGAAAAGCCTATATTCACTTTCTATGATGGTTGTTAGATTACATTATATGTTATTTTTAATTTAATATTTTATGAGCTGACATAACGCATTAAAATATTATTTAATACATTAAAAAATAAAAAATAGCTTCATTTTGATAAGAGTAGCCCAAGAAGGGTGCTCTTGCCAATTTCTAATTTTTTGTATATGTGACAAATAAATTGGCAAGTTTTTTGTGTATAGAAGTATATTAGTACACATGTTCATTGTAAAAAATTAAAAATATACATGTAAATCAAACATTGACTACACTAAATAAGCAACTTCACATGCACCACACATCTACTACTTAGGATATATATATACTGTATGCATATTATTTTAAAAAACCGAATGGTTTACTCTATTACTAATCAAATTATCTTTCATATTACGTATGCGAAAATTATATAATGATAGAATAATTACTTATTATAAATGTATACACCAAATAAGTCACCATGCATGGGTAGTGTGCTTTGAGAATGGATGGTATCTTGTTCTTCTTTGAAATTCAAATATTAAATAAGACATCAAACTAACAATTCACAATCAATTAATTCAAATATTATTTCCAGTTGGTACCCACCTTTTTGCCAAAAATAATGATCTACATGATATTTGCCAAAAATAAATACAATTATTATTATAGATAATAAAGTATCTCAACTTATCTAAACTCTCAAGTCAACTATATTCCTAAAAGGCATTGTGAAAATAAATAAATTTTTACTCATACAAATTTGACATGGAGAATATATAATTCTAAAATATATTTTTTTGTGATAGGTCTCACAATATATCATACAAACATCTCTAATACTAGGATTCAATATTCTCGATTTGAATAGAAATGAATGACTAAGAAAAAATAATCTCTGATATCACTATCACATACTCACACACACTTCATTGAGGCCATCTTTGGATGAAGTTTTTTCAAACACAATCTCTGATACCATATAAAAATCTACTAAAAAATAATTCAAACAAAATGTTAGAAAGAAAAAAAAATACAAATATACTCAATCAACAAACTATAAAAACCTAATGTATATATAATCAAAAAATTTACATGGATATATAATATGTTGGTTACTTTAACTACTAAGTAAAAATAATTTTAACAAAATAAAATTGTTATAATAATTATTATATATTTACATGAATATATTTAACCTCAAAATATTACTTTTTTGATACATATTATATTTTAAAATACAATTCTACAAAATTTAGACCGTATTTCCTTGAGCATGTAACGACCACAAAATTTGTTATACTAGAATATACATAACCTCGAAATAATATAATTAAAAAAAATAAAATTTTGATTGAACTATTAAAAAACTTTTATAAGAATCAAGTGTTTCATGATAATTTTGAAATATGTAATTCTAAATATAAATTTCTAGATTAATCATATCTCTGACCAATTAGATATAATTTTGAAATATATAAATTTCTGAATATTTGAAAGTACCTATTTTGCAAAATAACTTTTGTAGACATGAGAAAATAATATTTAATATCATTGAGTATGCATTCAATAAATATTTGAGTACTAAAAAAATATTTGTTACTCTCCAATTACAAATATAGACAATATTAGTGTTAAAGTTATATTCTTTAAGATGATGGGTTTTTAAGATTATATTTTAATTATTAATGTTGATGAACAATTGAAGACTTATCCATTGAAAATTAGATATAAAGGCTTCTACATGTTATCTAAAGAATTGTGTATTTCCATTCTTAGCATCTTTCAAAGTTATTACATCACATTATCAAAAATTTAAATCTCTATAAATCGTTATTTTTTTCCAATAATATTGTAAGATGTTAAGATTTGTACTAATTAAAATGAAGAAATTTCTAATAAAAAAGTTTTTTACCCATCAATTTCTCTCTAGGTATTATTCCTATTCAATCAAATTTATTGAGTTCAAATAGTCATGGAATTCAAGAGCAATATATCTTTCATATTAGAAAAAATATGATTAGAAAACATCTTATTCAAACCATTGATAATTCTCTTGTAGAGACTAAATGATCATGAAGATGATTTTGTTAAATTTAATTTTTCAATTATTCTCTGAATGATATAACAAAGTTATACTAGATATCCTATCAAAGAGATTTTATCTTACTCTAAATTTCCTATTCAATCAAATTCGGGATACCACAAATTTTTTTCAACATACCTTTACATTATGACTAACAACATATCATGTGAGAAGAAATGCATGACCTTACTCTATCTATATACTATTATTCTTAAAAAGTTATCACAAGTAATTTATTTGTCAAATTTAAATAAAAATAATAATTCTTCTAAAAAAAACTTGAGAATGAAAAACTCATAAAACAATAACCCAATTTTCATGAAGGTGCCAAAATGGATTTTATTGAGCTAAAGTAATCTTTGAGAACTTAGTTTTATAATTTTTTTTCAATTATACCTTATTTATTGTTACTAAAATATATTTCAAACATCTCTCTTTTATTGGAGTTCTCATGTTAGAATAATTTTTTTATTTATTCATATTGATCATTATTATAAATAAATGATCACGTGGTAAATAACCACATTAAAAATGTGATGAATGAAAAAAATCATATGACTCAATGTCCCTTATAAATTTAATTTGAATGTATATAAAGAAACTTTATAAAGATCATTATTGCCATCATTATATTATATCATGTTATTTCATAAATATTATATTATTATTACTATATATGAAATAATTTTTTTCTGACATAATTTCAAATAAAATACCTTGTAAGTCGTAGGTACTTTCTTGAAATTATAATTATAGGTCATCAAAATATAATTTTATTTTGACAAAAAAATGTGATAAATATTTTTGCAAAATTAAACTCTTAGATAGTACATTAAATTCACTATCAAACAATTATTTTCAAATATATTATATTATCAAAATAATAAGTTATTTTTGAGAGTATACTCGATAGTTACATATGAACATTATTCTTTAAAAATTTAATATTTAATGAAATCTCTAATACTTCATATTTCTTTTAGAGATTATACTGATACTCATGAGATTGATTATTCAAATTATAGTTTGATATCAACCGCCAAAGAAAAAAAAAATTATTATAAATTATTATATTTGTTTTATAAATAATTGTATCTCTTAAAAAAATAAAAGATAAAAAATAATTCCATGATTTTCTGCAAAGATAAATTGTCACGTCATAAATACTCTAACTTATAAGCTATTTTGAATTATATATTTGATTAGAGAGAGTGAATTTTCAATTTCTTTAAAAAAGCATTCTTTATTATGACAATGATGGAATCATACACATAGTTTCCAATGGTATTTTCTAAGAAAAAATAAAACATTTAGATATTAATTTTCAATTCATCAAAAAATACAAAATAAAATAGGTTGAGTATTATTGTTCATACTTGTATTCAAGATTAGGCTCAAACATTTTTACTAAGCACTATAATGATCACCATTTTTTTGAGTTGAGTATATATAATATATTAAATATTCATATACCAGCTTGATAAGATTCGATGAGATCATGACATGATATTTCTATCATCCATGTATCAATTATTAAAAACAGTATTTTTATCAATCACATATATTTTTTAAATGAACAAATGACACCCCAAGTTGGTAATTTATTAATGATTGTCTTTTACCACACAAAAATGGAGAAACTAATTGGCATTTTTAAATGATCAAGACAGACAACTAGAAAAACTGAGTTCATGTTTTTGGGCAAAACTTACATATCAAAGAGCTTTCCACCAATGCATGTGTTGAAAATTAGAACAAGGAAATCGATCCACTGTTCATTAATTCATCCAACATATCCAGTTGAGTATAAACTTGACCTTCTTAGGTGAATGTTTGGGAACTCGGACATGTTTTACTAAAAAAATGGAACAAAAAAATTCTACAATGAAATTGAAGGCGTGAAACCTGACTACCCAGAAATATGACCTGTTTAGTTATGTTATTCTTGTTAATTTTATAACACTCTTTTTATATTCCACCTCTGACAATAGCAAACAAATCAAATATTCACATTGTGTTCTACTCATTGAATTACCAACAAACACAATCCTCTTATTCCTCAAACTTTCTAAAATATCTTGCACATCTAACCTTGGAATATGACAGTCCGCAGGGTTCCATCTCCACCTCAGATACTGCCTATCCTTCCTTCCATTTCCTAGACAATTAAATCCCTGCATTACAAAAGGGCATTCTAAAGCATTGTGAAGAGGATAGCTATTTTCTACGATCCAATTTCCATTAAAGTGACAGTTCCCCAAAGAATCATTATATTTTGAATCCGAAAGCTCATGTTGTCCAAGTGGCAGGCTCGTTAGGACATAAATTAGCTCCCACAAATAGCAAGTGAAATAGAGACACATGGTCCTATCACAAGTACACAAAATATAATGTTGCAATGGTCGAAGATTTAGACCTAATACTCACTATTCCACTTTGATTGAACAATTTTCTCTTGCCAAAGGTATTCGCCGTCTCATCACATATAGTGCTATTATTCTTCAGGGTGCACGTACACTGAGAGGAAAATAATCGAAGATTACTATCAGTAAAGATATCTCAAGTACAGAATTGGTTTGAATCAAAAAATGCTTATCTAACCGCGAACAAATGACATACCAACTTGACGAGATAGATTCAAACGGATTGATCCATTCTAAGTCAAAAATCAAAGAAAGATTTGCTCGCATTTAACACTTGGAGAAATATTTGATGGTTATCAGTTAGGGAACCTTGATAATGGGAAAAATTGGTAGAAACAAGGCACAATCATTGATTGAGAAGGAATTTTTAAGAAGTCACATGTACTGCATATCTATACATGAAGTACAATGGGACGATATCGAAGTGAGTCGTGATAGAGGTGACGGGGAACGGAGAGCTAGGAGAATGGAGACCAGGATCGCCCTACGACACTGAGGGATTCATGATTCACAGTTAAGAAAACTAGCTTCCAGGCACCAGGATCCAGCACCACAATTCAACAAAATTTACGTATTTTTTTCTGAATGAATATGTAAAATAGCTTCAAATTTAAAATATTTAATTAAAAAGCTCTAATACTATTTAAGTTTTAAAAAAATAGCATCAAAACTAAAAATATATTGATACTCTTACATGAAATTATCCTTTTAAAAATGTTATGTCAACATTAAAAAATAAAAAAAAAGAAGAGTTTATTGATTATACCACATATCATATACTCTATTCAGCATGTTTTGTTATATAAACATTATAAATATGTTTAGAAAAAATTAAAAAAATAAAAATAATAAAAATAATAAAAAAATAAAAAAATAAAAAATAAAAAAATAAAAAAATAAAAAAAATAAAAAAAATAAAAAAATAAAAAAAATAAAAAAAATAAAAAAATAAAAAAAATAAAAAAATAAAAAAAATAAAAAAAATAAAAAAAATAAAAAAAATAAAAAAATAAAAAAATAAAAAAAATAAAAAAATAAAAAAAATAAAAAAAAATAAAAAAAATAAAAAAATAAAGAAAAATAAAAAAAATAAAAAAAATAAAAAAAAATAAAAAATATAAAAAAAATAAAAAATATAAAAAATATAAAAAAATATAAAAAATATAAAAAATATAAAAAATATAAAAAATATAAAAAATATAAAAAATATAAAAAATATAAAAAATATAAAAAATATAAAAAATATAAAAAATATAAAAAATATAAAAAATATAAAAAATATAAAAATATAAAAATATAAAAAATATAAAAAATATAAAAAATATAAAAATATAAAAAATATAAAAAATATAAAAAATATAAAAAATATAAAAAATATAAAAAATATAAAAAATATAAAAAATATAAAAAATATAAAAAATATAAAAAATAAAAAAGATAGATAAATAAATAGACAAATAAATAGATAGATTGATTGATTGATAGTCAAATAGATATATAAATAGATAGATAGATAGATAGAGAATAGATAGATAGATAGATAGAGAATAGATAGATAGATTGAGAATAGATGGATAGATAGATAGATAAAGAATAAATAGATAGATATAGAAACAAATAGATAGACAAATATATAGACAGCATATAGACAGACAGATGGATAAATTTACAAATAAATATAAAGATAGATAGATAGAAAGATAAACACATAGATAGATAGAAAGATAGATAAATAGTTAGATATATAAATAGATAAAAAGATAAATTGATAGAGAGTTATAATAATATATAGATAACAGGTGGATAGATAAATGGATTGATAGAGAGAGAGAGGCAAATAGATATACAAATATATAGACAAATAAATAGATAGATAGATAGATAGACACATAGATAGATTATAGACAAATAGATATACATATAGATAAAAAGATAGATAGACATAAAGATAGACAAATATATAGACAGATATATAGATAGATATGTATATAGACAAATAGATAGATAAATAAAGAGATAGATAGACAAATAGATAGATAAATATAATGAAAGATGGATAGAAAGATGGATAAATAGATAGATGTACAGACAAATAAATAGATAAATCAATAAATAGATAAGTAAATAGATAGATAAATAGATAAATAGATAGAAATAGAACAGATAGATTAATTGATAGACAAATAGGTATACAAATATATAGACACATAGATAGATAGATAGACTAATAAATAAATAAATAAATAACTAGATATATAGATAGATAGATAGATATTAGACAGATAGATAGATAGAAAGACAGATAAATAGATAGATAAATAAATAGACAAGTATATAGATTGATAGATTGACATATTAATAGAAAGATAGATAGAGATATAGATAGACATATAGATAAATAGATAGATAGATTGACAGATAAATAGGTAGACAGATAGATAGATAGACAAATAGACAGATAGATAGATAGATACACATATAAATATATAGATAAATTGTTAGTTAGAAAGATATATAAACATATAGATAGATTGATTGATAGAAAGATAGATGGATAGATAGTTAGATAGATATATAAACAAATAAATAGATAGATAGACATAATGTTAGACAAATAGTTTAAATGATAGATAGACAGATAGATTGACAGATAGATAGACATATATATAGATATATAGACATATATTTAGATACTTAGGTAGACACATATATAGATAGATTGATAGAAAGATAGACAGATAGAGAGATAGATAAATAGATAAATAGATTAATTGAAAGAAAAATATATAGATAGATAGATAGACAGACAAATAGATAGATAGATAAAAAAATTGATAGAAAGATATATAGATAGTCAGATTAATAGTAACATTGATAAATTGAAATACAGGTTGATATATAGATTAATAGATAGATTGATAGATATATAGATAGATAGAAAAATATATAAAGAAATAGCTAAACAAATAGATATATAGATAGATAGATAGATAGACAGATAGATAGATAGATAGTCAAATAGATAAATAAATATATAAATAGATAGATAGATAGATAGTAAAATCGATAGATAGATAGACAAATAAAATAGAGTAATAGAGAGAGATAGATAGATATATAGATTGATTGATTGAAATATAGATAGACACGTAGATAGAAATATAGATAATAGATAGAATGAAAGATCTTTAGAAAGAAATAATGATAGATAGATAAATAAATAGATATATAGATAGATAGATTAATAGAAAGATAGATAGATATATAGATAAATAGATAGATAGACAGATATATAGATAGATAGCTAGACAGGCAGACAAATAGATAGATAGATAGATTAATAGTTAGACTTATAAAAATATAGACATATAGACAGACACATAGATAGATAGATAGATAAATATTAGACAGATAGATATATATATATATATATATAAATAGATAGACAGATAAATAGATAGATAGCTAGATAAATAGATAAGTAGATAGATAGATAGATTCACATATAAATAGAAAGATAAATAGACATATAGATAAATAGATAGATTGACAGATAGATAGGTAAACAGATAGATAGATAGATAAATAGAAAGATAGATAGATAGATACACATATAAATATAAAGGTAAATTGTTAGTTAGAAAGATATATAGACATATAGATAGATTAATTGATAGAATGATCGATGGATAGATAGTTAGATAGATATATAAACATCTAAATAGATCGATAGATAGATAGATAGATAGATAGACGTAAAGATATACAAATAGTTTAATTGATAGATAGACAGATAGATTGACATATATATAGATAGATAGACATATATTTAGACAGATAGGTAGACACATATAGAGATAAATCAATACATGGATAGACAGATAGAGAGATAGATAAATAGATAAATAGATAAATTGAAATAAAATCATATAGATAGATAGATAGACAGACAAATAGATAGATAGATAGATAGATAAATAGATAGATAAATAGTCAGATTTATAATAACATAGATAAATAGATTAATAGATAGATTGATAGATAAATTGAAATACAATTTGATATATAGATTAATTGATAGATTGATAGATATATAAATAGATAGACAAATATAAAGACAAAAATCTAAACAAATAGATATATAGATAAAAATATAGATAGACAGATAGATGGACAGATAGATAGATAGATAAATACATAGTCAAATAGATAGACAAATATATAAATAGATAGACAGATAGTAAGATATATAGATAGATAGACAACTAAAATAGAGTAATAGAGAGAGATAGATATTTAGATATATTGATTGAAATATAGATAGACACGTAGATAGAAATATAGATAATAGATAGATTGAAAGATCTTTAGATAGTAATAATGATAGATAGATAAATAAATAGATATATAGATAGATAGATTAATAAATAGATAGATAGATAGATAAATAGATAGATAGAGAGATATATAGATAGATAGCTAGACAGACAGACAAATAGATAGATAAATAGTTAGACTTATAAATAGATAGACATATAGATAGACACATAGATAGATAGATAGATAGATAGATAAATAAATATTAGACAGAAAGAAAGACAGATAGATAGATAGATAGATATATAGATATATAGACAGATAAATAGATAGATAGCTAGATAAATAGACAAGTAGATAGATAGATAGATAGATTAACATATAAATAGAAAGATAGATAGAGATATAGATAGACATATAGATAAATAGATAGATAGATTGACAGATAGATAGGTAAACAGATAGATAGATATACAAACAGAAAGATCATTTTAGATAGATACACATATAAATATAAAGGTAAATTGTTAGTTAGAAAGATATATAGACATATAGATAGATTAATTGATAGAAAGATTGATGGATAAATAGTAAGATAGATATATAAACATCTAAATAGATCGATAGATAGATAGATAGACGTAAAGATATACAAATAGTTTAATTGATAGATTGACATATATATAGATAGATAGACATATATTTAGACAAATAGGTAGACACATATAAAGATAAATCAATACATGGATACACAGATAGAGAGATAGATAAATAAATAAATAGATAAATTGAAATAAAATCATATAGATAGATAGATAGAGAGACAAATAGATAGATAGATAGATAGATAAATAGATAGATAAATAGTCAGATTTATAATACAATTTGATATATAGACAAATAAATAGATAAATAGTCAAATTTATAAATAGTCAGATTTATAACATAGATAAATAGATTAATAGATAGATTGATAGATAAATTGAAATACAATTTGATATATAGATTAATTGATAGATTGATAGATATATAATTAGATAGACAAATATATAGACAAAAATCTAAACAAATAGATATATAGATAGAAATATAGATAGATAGATAGATAGATAAATACATAGTCAAATAGATAGACTAATATATAAATAGATAGATAGATAGTAAGATAGACAGATAGATAGACAAATAAAATAGAGTAATAGAGAGAGATAGATATTTAGATATATTGATTGAAATATAGATAGACACGTAGATAGAAATATAGATAATATATAGATTGAAAGATCTTTATATAGAAATAATGATACATAGATAAATAAATAGAGATATATATATATATATATATATATATATATATATAGATAAATAGATAGATAGATAGATAAATAAATAGATAGATAGAGAGATATATAGATAGATAACTAGACAGACAGACAAAATGATAGATATATAAATAGACTGTTAGACTTATAAATAGATAGACATATAGACAGATACATAGATAGATAGATAGATAGATAGATAGATATATAGACAAATATATAGTTAGATATATAGATAGATAGATAATTAAATATATTAATAGTTAAATAGAGAGATAGATAGATAGACCAATAAATCAATAGATAGATAGATAGATTAACAGATATATAGACCTAATTATAGAAATATAGATATATATAGATAGAATGATATATAGACATATATATAGACAGATATATTGACAAATAGATAGACAGATAGATGGATAGTGTTGTATATATATTTTGTTTTGATAAACTGCTTTGTATAACTAAAATGTTTTCTCTTTTAATATTTTTTTAAGTGCAGGAAATAAAATATTCAATGGTTGTGAATGCAACAATAACACAATAATGGTGGTCCCACTGCATGTTCAATGGGCCAAAGAAATTTTAGGAGCATAAATCTGTCCATCCAAGTGATCCGACCCACTCTGTTATTGATATAAATTGTTTTTATTACTATTTTTGTGTTGTTGTAATTTTTGCTTGTAGAACTGTTCATCTCCATTTTCTCCTTTCACCATGATTTTCATCATGAGTACTGCTCACAAATCTGTAAGACTAATTTTAGTTATAATCTATAAATGCATATGTATTTTCTGGTGGATGTAGCTAGTCGTTCTGAATGACTAGTGAACCACATTAATTTTCGTGTTTCTATTGTTGTTTGATTTTGTTTCTCATGGGTTGTTGGATTGTTGTTTTGGATATATATTTTGTTGTTCTCTTCTTCTTCTTCTTCTAATCTATGAAATTACAAATGTTGGAAGCATGATTACCAAATAGATAGTTAAATAGATAGATAGACAAATATATATATATACATACATACATACATATATACATATATATATATATATATATATATATATATATATATATATATATATATGGATAGATAATAAGATAGATAGATTTATAGATAGATAGATAGATAGAGAGTCCAATAAATATGCAGATAGATAAAAAGATAGATAGACATGTAGATAGACAATTAATTCGACAATTAGATAGACAGACAGACAGATAGATAATTAGATAGATAGACAAATAGTTTGAAAAATAAATAGATACATAGGCAGATAGATAGACAAACATACATACAAACATATAGACAAATGGATAGATAAATAGATAGATAGAATGATAGATAGATAGACAAATAGATACAAAGATAGATAGATAGAGAGATAGATTGATAGATAAATATACATATAGATCAAAAGATAGATAGATAGATAGACAAATAGATAGATAGATAGATACATAAATAGATTGATAAATAGATAAACAGATAGATAGAGAGATAGATAGACATATAGATGGACAAATAAACATATAGATAGATAGATAGATAGAAAGTTAGATCGATACATTTATAAATAGATTGATTGATTGATAGACAAATCAATAGATAGATAGATAGATAGATCGCTAGATATATAGATAGTTAGATAGTTAGATAGGCAGATAGATAGACAAATAGATAGATAGACAAATAGACAGATAGATAGATAGATAGATAGATTGATAGATAAATAAATAGATAGATAGACATATTGATAGAGAGATAGATAGATAGATAGATTGACAGATAGATAAATAGATAGATAGATAGATAGACAAATAGGTATATAGATACATTTATAGATAGATAGATTAATTGATTGATTTATAGATTGATAAACTTAATGATAGAGAGATTGATATACATATTTATAAACAAATTGATAGATAGACATATATATATATATAGACAAATTGATATTCAGATTTAGAGATGGATAGATACAAAGATAGATCGATGGATAAAAAGATTGATAGAAAAATGGATAGATAGTGGGATAGATAGAAGGAAAAATAAATGGATAGTTAGACAAATAGATAGATGGATAATTGATAGAGAGATAGATTGATGGCTAGATGGATAAACAATAATTAGATAGACAGATAGATAGAAATAAAGATAGACATATATATAGACAAATAGATAGATACATAGATTGATAGATATAAAGATAGATATAAAGACAGATATATAGACATATATGTAGATGCATAGATAGATTGATAGAATGACAGATATAGACAGATAGGTAGATAGATAGACAGATAGCTAGCTAGATAGATAGACAAATATATAGACAGATAGATACATAGATAGATAAACATATAGAAAGACATATAGATAGACATATTTATAGATAGATCAATAGAAAGATAGTTAGAGAGATAGATATACAAATAGATAGAGAGATACATAAAATGTTACATAGACAGATAGATATATAGATTGATAAACATATAGATAGATAGTTAGACAGACAGACAGATAGATAGATAAATTGACAGATAATTTGACAAATAATTAGACAAATAGATTTACAGATAAATAGATAGATTACTAGAGAGTTAGTTAGACAGATACATTTGACTGTTAGATATATAGTTCGATAGATAGATAGATTAACAGATAGATAAATAGATTAACAGATAGATAGATATAAATATAGATAGACAAATAGATTGAAAAATAGATAGATAGATTGATAGACATACAAATATATAGATAGATAGATATATACATAGATAAATAGATTGATAGATACATAGACTAATTTATATCCAGATTAATAGACATATAGATAGATAGAAATATATAGACAAATAGATAGAAAAATAGATAGAAAAATAGATAGATTGATTAATTCATAGACAGATAGACAGAGAGAGAGAGAGAGAGAGATATATATATATATATATATATATATATATATATATAGACAGATAAATTGACAGATAGACAACTATTAATTTGACAAATTTACAAACAGATAGAAAGATATATCGACATAATAGCTAATATTATTTTTCTAGCTATTACAAAATATTTCATTGCTAAAATAGAATAGCAATGGATTTTCCTAGAAATTTATCCAAAGCTAATGTACTCGTAAAAAATTATCAAAAAAAAATTCCCTAGCAAATTTTTGAATGACTAAATTCTCTAGCTAATTATATATTTTTCTTGTTAATTTTGATCATTATTAAATGTAGTAATTAATATCTTTCGACTAAATATATATAGAAAATTTCATAGCTAAATTAGGGAGGGAATAATCCCTAGCTATTTTCATTCCAAAACTATTTTCATAATTTTATTTTTTTTACAAAAAATTTTTATTACATTTTTAAAATTTATACATTAAATTGAATAAAAACATATACTATAAACCATTTTTTTATAATTAAATAAAATAAAAAGTATTTCTGATATTATTTTGATACAATAGTTACATAGTTAAAAAGATATATCATAGGTATATAATCATTTAAAACTAAATTATCATCCTTATCATTAGTTGGTGCATTTGTGGTAGCCTCTCCTACGTGATTTCTCTGCTGGAACTCGATATGATATATGTTGCGTAAAGGCCACTAATTTTGACTCCATATAAGTCATCTACTATTGCATTGCATTCATAATTTCTTTCATCTCAACATGCACTTCATTCATTTCCTACATTTCTTCCTTCAAAAGAATAATCTACTAATCCTTCTCTTTCATTTCACTCTCCATATATACAAAATATTCATTTGTTTCAATTAATTATTGTTCGACCACCTCATCCTTCATTGTTGTGACAAAGGAACTAGAAGCATGACTTCAAAACCCACACCCTTTAAGCTGATATCATATATTTGCTGCTTCTTCTAACATTCTATGGTCTCCAAATATATACGATCATAGTTATTTGGTTTTCATAGAACTCTCAACTGGATGAGAATCAGCTATCATACATTCCTCCACCAAGTCCTATGATAAAATATAATAAAATATTATGCTAGATATAATAAAATAAAGCAAATATTTTTTATTCCACACAACTTTCAAAATTTACAATAGTATTCAAAAGTTTATTAATATAATAGATTATTTATAGCAATCATCTGAGACTTGTTGTCAACAAACTACTCATCTGCTTTCTTCACATGCATCTTCTTGAAAATCTTATAAAAATTGGGATCTTGACCAAATTCTCTGTCATAAAGTATGTATTTATTAAGTCAAAAAATAATATATGTTGAAAAACTTTAGCTTTAATTCTAAAAACAAGCAAATATTTGAATTATCGGGACTATTAGAAAAATTGCGAAATATATAATTGGTTTGAAGTTATAAATTGTACCGATTTTCGAGCATGCTCAATGCTCAATGCTCAACTTTGGCCCTCCTATATGGTGAGACATTCCTGTACTAGGTCTAGCTACCTTAGTCCTTCGGTTTTTGTTGGATATCTCTAATTTTTTCTTCACTTTTGGCTCCTCCCAATACTTAAGCCAATCGGGCCACTCATCCTCAGGTATTAAATCAGGTCTATCTTTTAGAATCTTCAATTTATGGACAAAATTTGAGTATCATTTGGCAGATTTGCTCTCTCACAATGACTTTATCTATCCATCAATTGGGCTACCCATGTACACTGATTCTATATATAGAACATTCACGAAAAACTATATTAATAACAATGACATAATTCTTTTATGCTTGAATATTAATCAACATAATAGTTAATTAATTAGATAATTAATTTTTAATGCTTTTGTTTCTTTGTTTTACCCTAATGTCATAAAAGTTAGTCTCTTTTGTTGATTAAGAAACTTTCTTCCATGAGAATGCTTAGGAATCAACTATTTTCTTGAAAGAATTTGTAATTATAGCCGAACACTTGTAAATAGAATGAAACTATAAAAATAATCAATTAACATTGAAAACAAGAAATTCATAACTATATATAAAAACAAAACCTCTAACAGGGACATTATAATTTTTTATTAAAGTAATATTTACATATTTTTTATACCTCCCACCCACAATCTCTTTTACTAACTTAGCACAGCCTGTAGAGAAAGCGACAGCATTTGATGATGACATTGGTGTTGTAAATGAGGCAACAACTAATGATGTAAAATGTGGTGTAAATGATGGTGATGGATCAAAAGTGTGTGTAGGAGGGAAATTGGATGGGGTCCTTATATCTGATAAAGGTGATGGTAAAGGTGTCAATGATGGTGATGGTGATGTTGAAGTCTAGATATGGTGGGTATGAGATGATACTAACTATACAATAGGACATAAAATACAAGATGAATCTCATCAATGTATGCATCCATGTACACCTCCACCACACCCATTTCCTTTATTCGTCATCTACTGTACAAAAGTAAAAACATTGAACAAATAATAAAGTTATAATGAAAACATAAATTGATATTGTATGATGAACAACCATGCATTTAAAAGGATTGAAACAAAATATAGAATGTCTTTGAAAGTATAATATTCTAATACAATTATAAACATTTAATTATCGGTATCACTATCATCTTCTAATGAATCTTCTGACATTTCAACTGATTATGATGGAAGTTCTAACTCATCTTTAGATAGAAATTGATCATCTTCAATTTTTATTAGGCCACCATATGAGTCATATAAGTTTTCTAGATCTTCATCTACATGCACAGGCTCGATATTATTCATGTCATTTTCTTGAAATGCTAGTGCAATAGCTAAGTTTGCACTTCATTGTTGAGATGTTGGTACTTCAAATTTGATCGAGCTTTGATTTTTTAAATGGCCCACCAGTCACACTTATCACGAGATAAACTCATATATGTACAATAATATACTTGAGTGGCTTGAACTCCCACAATAAATGGCTCATATTGATTAAATCTCTATTTATGATTAACATTCACTAGTTTATAATACGAATGAATCTTTGTACCCGCATTTCGTGTAGGATCAAACCACTCAAATTTAATAATACAATCCTATTATTTTTTAGTCAAAGATACTCCAACTCAATAACGTATACTATATTACTATAATAATCAATCTCATCCACACTATAACTTGAGCCTTTAATGTATACACCACTATTAATAGTTGCTTTAGAAGAACCATGCCCTATTGTGTGAAATTAATATCTATTGAAAAAATACCCACAATAGGTTGTCACATATCTAAATGGGACTTTACATAGAAAATGTATGAATATGTTAGAACCTTCATTTGAAGGATCATTTGTATGTTGCATAAATTCAACAAATGATGTTAAAAAATATAAGATACTAATAAATCATATTATTCATAAAATTAAGGCTTAATAATTCTCACATAGTTCTTGAACCAATTCACAAATTATGTTTCTAGCATAGAATCGACCTCATGGCTCGGAATGGTTGGTTGCCGATGTTTTAACTGCTCAACATAAACACTGCACATATACTAACAGAGAGAGAATAATGGATATCAATTTCTAATTATTCATATTCAGGACAAAATTATCCTATTATTAAACCTGCAACCATTTTTTGAATAACATAGCTCTGTGTATATGTACTCAATATATAGTGCAACCTCCTTACAATTAACTAAAACATAGCTCTGGGTTGCTTTGTATTCTTCATCTATCATACATCTTTTCTTTGCTCTTCCAATTGCTCTTCCAAGGTGCTTGAAGAGAGATAGCTTGTCCATAGATTTATTTTCTGCTAGCACATGACCTTCATAATTCCAAGGCACATTTATATTCTTGTATTAACATGTTCCTCAAAATAATAAAAACAAAAAGATGATGCATCTTCTACTAAATATGCATTGCAAATTGAACCTTCAAATTTTTCCTTGTTTTTAACATTCAATTTCAACTTATGAATATACCTACTCCCATTAAGTTAGGTCTCAATTAAATCAATTTACAATACTAATTTATGCTTGAAATAATAAAACAGAGCTACTTATATATATTTACCATTCAAAAGGATACATCCACCTGTATTGCACTGGCTAGGCTATTCTTCCTTCAAAAGCCAAATGGATAGGTAAATGCTCCATTCAGTCAAAAAAACTTGGTAGGAATATCTGTTCATGCTTACAAAGAATGAAAGGTATGTAATTCTCTAGTCTCACCATGTCATCTATCTTGATTGTGATATTGGTTATCTATTTGAAGAATAAACTAAGTCTTATAAGGACCTTCCAAACACTTAGGGAAAGTATTTCATGGAAAGAAATTGGTATTAATCTATACATAAATACATGACAGTCAAGACTTTTTATTCCAAATAACTAAAGCTTCTTCATAGCCACACATTTGCCCATATTTGACACATATCCATTATAAAATTTCAAATTTGTAACCCATTCACATTATTTATGTCTTGGCTTTTTATTAAGTGTGTAACAAGCTTTAGGGTATTTTTTTATAACCTCATTCTCTTTCAATTCAAGGCACCAATAGAAATCATTCAACTCTTATCTTGATTATAAAGTGTCATTTGTTTATCCATCTACATTTAGGACAATGTTGAAAATATTGTTAAACACATTTTTTTCAATATGCATTACATCCAAGTTAAGACAAATTAAATTGGACTTCCAATTGGGGAAGTCCCAATAAATACTAAATTTCCACTAGCCAAATATTTTGCATATCGATCCATTAATTCTAATAGCATCCATTTCAGTAACCTTCTTCAAACCCAAACTTTGAATCTTTGTCAAGATATCATCTCCTGAACATACAACTGCTGGAACTATCATCATTTTTTTATTTTTTTGAAATGCATGCAATTCTATTTATATGGAATGGATGATTTATAGGTAGAAACTTATTATGGTTAACAAATAATGACTATTTATCACTAAATATGAGAGTAAAAGAATCATACTTGTCCATGCTATATGGGCATGCTAATTGTCCTACATTACTCCAACTAGATAATATTGAATATTATGGAAAAGCACTTACCATCCACATAAGGGCCACCCGCATAATGAAAATTTGCTTTTTTGAGATGTCATATGTATTCATGCTAACATCCCACAAATAATTCAACTATGCTTTACAAGGCTATGAAAAAAAATACATGTCTTTCGGATTTTAGGCTATGGAACCAATATTGGCTGAAACATATATTGCTCCTTCATACAAAACCATGGAGGCAAATTGTAAGGTGTCACTATCACTAGCCATGTAGGATACTATTGTCCAGATTGGCCAAATGGACAAAAACCATCAATGCAGAGACCCAATCTCACATTTTGACTTTCAGCAACAAAATCTTGATGTATATGATTAAAATGCTTCTAAGCAATTGAATCTTATGGATGATGCATCACCCCATGTTCAACCTCATGCTCAGATAGCCACCTAATATCATGTGTTGTACCATTTGATGCATATAATCTTTACAATCAAGGAAATAAAGAGAAGTAATACATCATTTTATATGAAGCTTTCATCTTCTATCACATATCTACAACATGAGGTGCCTTCTTAAACCAATGATGATCACAAAACTTATAGATAATTAAATCATTATCACCACCCCAATATAATATACATCCATTGAAACAATAATATATTTTTTCTACTAGCAGACCCATACCTCACAATAACTTCTTGGTGCTATAAAAGTTGTTAGCGACCAATTTATTATCCAGAACATTCTGTTTCATCAGTTTTATAACCTGATCAAATAATTTCATAGACATATGATTTTTTAACTTAATGCTCATAAGTCAAGCCACAAGTGATAATTGTGAACCTATTTTACAACTAGGACACAACCAATTATCTATAGCTTAAAGTATATCATAAAATTTATTAGCTTCAAGTTTAGGTGGTTCGTCCATATAATTCATATTAAAGTCAGCACCAGTAGCTTCCATGACCATTCCATGGTATGTGTTTGATGTTTCTTCACTACATACATATGATTCAGTACCCTCATTTTGGTCAATATTCATAGCCATTGTACTTTCCTCATGATAAATCAAAACAAATAATTTGGTACAAAGCCATATTCAGCCACATGGTATCTAATCATGTTTACATCATGAAAAGACATATTCTAACACTTGTAGTTATTACATGGAAACTTAATTTTATCTCTGTCCATCCATATCGATTGACTACGAGCAAATTTGATGAAAGTTTCTAGCTCACTCAAAAAATCTTTATTCAAATTCCATCCATAAACCTGTTTGTACATCCACTGATGATCTGAACTCATTTTTCCCTTTCTATATTTGCAATGAATTATGCTCAATCATAATTCTGAATGAAACATACAATTGAATTCAAATAATACTATTAATTAAATAAAATTAATTATAGATGAATTTACAAAGATAAAATATCATGAACATCTAGCCAATGCATTTGTAGAATCTACATGAAGAAATAGAGCTATTATTAGCATGCTAAGGTGAAAGATATCATGCTATTGTTAGATGAAGAGAGCATGTCTCTTCTAGTGCACCAATCAAAGCTACAAAAAAGGCAAGAATTAGGAGATCACAAGAACCAAGTGAAAGGACATGAAAGGGAAGCAAAAAAGAAAGAAATTGCAAGTTTGAAGGAGTAAGCTTCTCACTTCTCAATGAAGATCAAAGATCAAAATTTCAATTGTTATTAAACTCAATCTTTGAATATAAAAATAAATAGGAAAGAAACTCTAAATGGAATGAAGATCAAATTCCAAGAAGCTTTTAGAAAATGAATTAATGAGAATTCCAAAATGAACAATAATAAAATGGGCTAGAAACATATCATACAAAGTATTAAACTAGAAAACATAGATGTGAAGCAGCCTAAAATTTCAAATTTATAGCCTTACAAATATTGACTAATTAGAGATATGAACAAATATAAGTATTAACATTAACATATTTTATGGAAAACTACAATCAAAAGATAGTTTTCTAAAGAAAACTGACTAAGATAAGAAGAATAAGAATTAAGCAAAACTAGTTAACTATAGAGATCTTAGTAATTCTGTCACATCCTACAATAAGTTTACTATCTAGATAGAGATTAGAAATGGATGAATATAATCTGATAAAACTAAAGCTTAATATTAAAGAAAGACATGACTGAAACACTAAGAGCATAGGCCAGAGAAATGCATAAATAAATAGTTAATAGAAGTAGCAGTCTAAGCACACACCATCTTATGAACTAAAGAACTACCAAAAAAATACCAGTGCAAAAGAAATTTATTCTAATATTTGAGTAATTTATTTAATGATTATTTACATACACATCAATTCAAACTAAAATGATACGAAGGATGAAAACTTATTTATTTAGCAAAAATTATAGATATGACTATCACTGATATATTTTTGCCGATTAGATATTTAATTGAGAAATTAATTTTTGTTTTGAAAGCCAAGTTTCATTTTCTATGATGGTTGTTAGCTCACATAATATGTTATTTTCAATTTAATCTTTTATGAAAAGATTGAACACATAAAAGTATTAGTTTATCAAAGAAAAGATTTAAAAAAACTATATTTTGGCAAGAGCAGCCCGAAAGAGCTATTTTCACAATGCCCAAATAGTCAATGAGCAAGGCTACGCCACTTTTTTTAAAAGATTTCTAAAATAGGTTAATTAATGTCATCAACCAATAACATGACTATGATTTCAAAAAAAATATAAAATTAATTAATATACTCATATTGTAATGTTACATCAAAACAAAACATTGAAAATAGATAAATGACAAAAAATACAATGATACATATAAATACAAACTAAAAAACTAAACACACATACATGTGTGTGTGTGTGTGTGTATCATATATCAAGAGTATCATTAACTGCACAAAAAAATATATTAACATACGCTAAATCTAAAATAGTTGAAAAGAAAAAAAAATAAAAGGAAAATATATGCTATATCAAGAGTATCATATATCAATAGTATCATATTATGCATTTATGATAATTTTTTATTTTTGTTTATTATTAATTTTTTATTGCTAAATATTGTATTTAACAAAAATTATACTACTAGAATAACATTTAATCTAAAATATAACACAATATAAAAGATATTTTTTTCATATGGAGGTTTAAATCCAATAAACAATTATAATTAAAATCATTACTTTGATATTTTGATTCTCAGTAATAATTATAATCAACATTAGATCATAGTCAAAGTTTTAAAAATCATTAGTAAATGGCATGTTTTATCTTGTTTGATTTTTTTATAAAAATCATTATGCACGAAATAAATCACCATGCATGATTAGTGTGCTTTAGAATGCATGATATCTAATAAAACACAATGAGAAATATCTACAAGATGTTTGTTCCCCTACTTATAATAATGTATAGTCTTGACTTAGGTTCTTAGTGTTCTACACCCCTCATTTCTCCATCAAGTGTGCTTTTATTCTACATACCAATATTAGATAGATATAATAAAGTCTTAGTGTAGTAAATTTTTTTCAATAGTACTATTAAACAAGAATTAATATCAGGTCAAAAAAACTAAAAAAAAAACATCATCATCCACCAACAAAAATTATAGCCTCAACAAACTATCAACATAAGCAATGATAGCAAAATTAATGGTTATGGTTAAGCTGTACCTTCTTCTTTGAGAAAAATATAAGAGTTCATACTATAACCACAAAACTTGATTAGTAGATAAATTCTACAGGTTCTTCATATTCATCTTCTCTACTGGACAAAATTCCAAAATATAAAAACCATAAATTAAAATATAAGATATAACTTGAATTTAAAATTACAGCACCTTGCTCTTCTTCTCCTCTTGTTATTATTTTCATCGTCCTCTTTTACTAGTCTTCTTCGAATTTCAGAGCTAGCATACTTATGTTGATGTGAAATCCATTAAGCCTTTAAAAAATAATCATTAAAATAAAAAAAGTTCACACTACTAATTTATCATTAAGTCACAAGACCTCAACAAAGAAGCACTTTTAGCTCACTACTGATTTTTAATTTTCAAAACTCATTACTAATTAGTAATGAGAGTTGAAAAAAAACAAAAAACACCATAGAGAGAGAGATATAATATATATAGATAGATAGATAGAGAGTTGTTTTTTGTTTAATATGGATCTTTGAATGATGCTGCGACGGTGGCATGTTTTGAGAGATGTTCTTTGTTGATTTGGTTCTTCGAAATGATGTTGTGATGATGGTGTGTTATTGTTTTGAGAGATGTTCTTTGTTTGATATGGTTCTTCGAAATGATGTTGCGATGATGGTGTGTTCTGACAGTCAACTCAAAGGTTTTTCAAAAGTGAACTGACCTAATTACGTAGAGTTGGCCAGACTAGGGAGTGATGGGTCAGAGACTAAAAATATTAGAAAACAAAATTATTTAATATTTAACCATTAATTATATTATTAATAATAAATAAATTTATGGTTATAGCTTATGAAATTTTAGTTATTTTTATAATATTATTTATAAAGTAATCAAATAAATTTCGGAAATAAAAAAATTAATTTATGGTTATAACA
The DNA here is from genome assembly GCA_029783825.1 of Sapria himalayana. Classification (NCBI taxonomy): domain Eukaryota; kingdom Viridiplantae; phylum Streptophyta; class Magnoliopsida; order Malpighiales; family Rafflesiaceae; genus Sapria; species Sapria himalayana. The sequence continues at coordinate 121,122 of JAREIK010015991.1, forward strand.
ATGGAGAAAATAAATAATATTACTAATAACCATGAAAACTATTACTGGCAATTATATTTTCATATTATTTCATTTATTAAGAAAACATATTATTTCATATAACCATTGATATATTGTATAAATGTATAGCCATTCAAAATTTATAACATCTCAATAAAATAAAAAATAAATAACCAAGTAAATAATTAATAAGTAACATATTAAATAATATTCAAACAATAATAAAATATCTGACCATACCAATAAAAATATATAATCTTAACATTATCCAAAAAAATAAAATTAAAATTAATTATTTACAAATATTACTTACAAAATAAGACTACAAAAAAATCCTAAAAATAAAAAAAAAAGACAAAAGCAACCAAATTTCAACTTGTATATTACTATTACAAATGATTTTAGATAATTTTCTAGTAGCTATTTCAATATTTAAAAAAAAACAAGAAGAAATATTAAGCAAATAATAATATTCTATACTATGATTATTAACTTCTGAGTTAATATCATACATCTATGTAAAAAAGATGAGTTATGAAAACTATAGTACATAACAAATAAGAAGTATCAACAACACTTTTTTAAAAAGATTTGTTTACTTCTTTAAGTAAGTATCAAGATAGAGGAGCTCTATGAAGACTCTAAATGACAATGACAATTGACTTGTCTCCCTCAATTCCCAATAATACTCTCGGCCTCATTCATAGATAAAACTACTTATATCCCTATATAATATATCATTTCTACATATTATATATATATATATTATAGAGATATTCTCTTGTGTATGCATACAAGCTTCATATTGCACATCACTATTCTCTTAGTTGCCACATTTATATTAAAGTATACACTTTTATATATAATGGCATATGATTATATAAATGTATTAGCGTTTAGATATAATGGTGTATTTAAAATATTTTTAAAAATGTTACATGTGTGGTGTGGTGTGTGTGTGTGTAACACTTTTATAAATATTATATAGTATATATATCACAATTATATAAACATTATAAATATTATATATTTATATAAAAATTTCATATGCTATATAAATATTTATAAATATGTATACATATTTATATGTTATATAAACAATTATATAAATGGATAGTGTTATGTAAATGTTGTATAAATATTTATAAACTTTTATACATATGTATAAATATATATATATTTATATAACATTTATATGTTTATATAAAGATATCAATGTTTATAATGTATATGCTTATATATATTATATATTAGAGTAATATGATTATAAAAATGTATAAATATTTATAGATAATGTTTTATGTTTATAATATTTATATAAATATTATATTGCTATAAATTGGGAATACTATTTTCCAAAATAGTATACCTTTCATGCTATAGTGTTTTTGAAAATATATGTTTTGATATTATTTTTTTATTTTTTTTTCAAATCATGAAATTAATAGAAGCAATAAAAGTATTTTTTGAGTTTATGAAAATGTAGAAATCTTTTATTTTGATGTAGTTTTTAATATGAATATTTACTTATTTTGGTACTTTTTAAAAAAATATTATTCTAATGCACCATTACATAATTTTCTCTACGTCTAATAACACCTAACAACAATAAAAGATATTTTCAAACAATATTAAACTAGCAAAAAAAAATAATTTACTAATTAGCATCACCATAATTAGCTCATATTTTATATTTAATTGAGGATGATATCTTTTTTTTACATGAAAAAAATTAATTGTTTCTTTAATTTTTATCAAAATTAAAGAGGTTGTGAAAAAAAAACAAGAAGAATATCAGATTTAATGAATTTTATTTTATCAAGATTATACAATATCAACAATTCTTTCACTAATTATGAATATTCTTGATTATATGAGTATTCTAATTTGAGTTGAATATATGTTTTAAGCAAAAGATTAATAATTTTTATAATTTTAAAATATAATCTTTAAATATTATCTCTTAATAAAATAAAAATTTATTATATTTTACCATTACACAAAGTCACCTTTATAATTCAAGTAGCATAACCTGAGCAGGTATTCACTTGCAATCGAAGCAACGACGTTTTAGGTTGAGTATTTTAGGCCTACTAAATCAATGTGAGCAACTAAACTCTATGAGATATTAGTTTTGCCTAACTTAATTGCAAATTAAACTAATAAATATTGGTTTTACCCAAAATATCATCTCTAACACAAGCACAATAAAGAGTCATAATTTCTATCACTTGTAAACTCTTTTGAATCATACATCAAAAAATATATGATTTGCTTTTAATTAAATTGTTAATGAATAAATAAAACATATTGTGTTAAACATAATTAAACAATAAGATTTAAGAGAACACTGACATTTCATCCTCTGCATTATTGTGATCAACTAACATTCATAAAAATTTTATATAATCCTAATATCAATTTTTTTCTCAAGTAAGATTGGTATTTATGTTGTATGTATGCTGACTCTAATAAAAGTTGAGATTTCTGTTCAATTGGTTTTCATGGTTTATGGTGTTGTAAATAAAGGCTAACCAACCTATTTCCAATTTTTAAATATCTATAACCTAATTTATGCATATTTATTTAAAATATTTGCATTCAAACATGCTTGTAGAACTAACAATGCTTGTATCATTTACCATGGAAAAAATAAGCTGCTGATGTCAGCTTAGAACCACACCCTTAACTTCCTCTATTAGAAAAGTAATATCATCAAACAAACTTTGTTACAAAATGAAAGGCAGACAAAAGTAGACATTATCACACTAACCTTGGTCAAAAGTAAAGTAGCCCAATGAAGCAAATGCATAAAATATTAGGTGTAATGAATAAACTAACAGTTTTGAAGGATATATGAAAATTGAACAAATTCGGTATCCTAGTATAATAAGTAATCAACATGTAATTATAACATAAGAAGAATAAAATTAATAAAAGATATTCGGGAGAGTCTCCTAGCTAATATCTGATTGATATAAATAAAGAAAATTGTTGAGTAGTAGATTCCAAGGACATCACTTCCATTTTGTCCTAGTAGTTTAAGTCAATCCTAGGTAGACAGTTCCTCCTATCACCTGCCCAAGTGGATACCTAATTTTAATTAATGTTGAGAATAGTTAGCTCAAATATTTTAATAAAATCAATGGAAAAAACTTATCTTGTGTGAGATTAATTTAAATTACCAAGTTCGATCATCAAGCCAATTCCAAATATCATATATTCCATTCTTTGTCAAAAACTAAAAGCATGCTACCTAATAACACAACAATGAAAACCACAAAATGAGGTCTTCAAATTGAAAGAACACCGATTAGGTTATGTATCATTATAATTCATGTTTTAGAAAATATAGAAAAAAGATGGATCAAAAAGGCAAGAACACCAATCAGAATTAGAATGATGAAGCATACACATTGAAACAAATATTTCGTAAGCATATTGCGTTTTTGATGCTATTTTACTCGGCCACCGATTAGGTTATTGTTCATGTTTAACTTGTTAAATTTTAAAATATTAATATTTATTTATTTATTAATTATTTTAAGATTACATGTTTTATATTAAATTTAATATTATTTTTTATATTATTTTTTATATTATTTTTTATTTTATTTTTTTATATACTATAATAATTTACTAAATACTTTAATTCTTATAAATTTTAGTGAGGCCAAAAATAAAAGTTGAATTTAAAATCAACATGGGGTCAGTTTGGTAGTGATTTTCAAACGTGTTAACAGGACTAAAAATAATTTTAAGTGTGTTAGGAGAAAATTATTATTAGTAATATTAAAAAAAATTTAAACCCTAAAAAACACAAAGTATTGTTTTAATAAGCACTTTGAGATATTTTTTTATGACGTCAAATGTTTTTGGATGAAATTAAAACATCAATATATTTATCCTTAAATATCAATTTGTTTTAAAATTTTATGAAAAATATAATTTTTTTAATAATTCAAATATTTCAAATCTTTTAGTGATAAATTTTAAAATATATTCCGATAATCATTAAATTTTTTTTAAAGTTATATTAATATAAATATTTACTTGTTTATTTGTTAATTCAGATTTTCTGTGAATATTTTTTATTATCAAATAAATAATGATTTTAGTTTTTATTAAAACAAAAATTTATGTATGTTTATGTATTATTTCAAATATTTTAAAAAATGTTTTAAGTATAAAATTAATTATTTAATGTAGTTATTAAAACAAATATTTAAATATCTTTATTAATTAATTCAAATAATATTTTGTATATTTTTAAAATTCTATAATCATAAAAATAGTTATTTTAGTTTTTATTAATATACATTTTTATTCGTATAGTAGAACCTTCCTAAATTGATACTCTATAAATTAATAACCTCCATTATTTAATGAAAAATCAATCCACCGACTCCGTGGAATGTGTATAATTTAATAATTCTACTATCTATTATTTAATGTAAAATAGAAAACACCCTATGTAAAAATATTAATTTATAGAATCAATATTCCTTATAAATCTAAAAATACTATACATCATAGATAAAATATATTGCTTCGTAAAATCAATATTCCTTATAAAAATACCTATCTAAAGTAGTTTGTTTTTTTCAAAAGTCTGTATCTCAAATTGTATGTTTCTAAGTACCTTACGAGCTATAACATGATTTGGATTTGAAAAATCAAGAAATGAAATACAAAAATAAATAACATTTAATTTTTCTTTTGTTGACATGGGAGGATTTTCATCCATACCTTCACTATCTTCATCTTCTTCTTGATCTTGAGACGACGAAAGTTTTATTAAATCTTCATCTGAAATTTCTTCATGGGCAACTTGTTGCTCTTCCTCGGGATTTATAAGCTCGTGAACAGACATTGGGCGACTAATTGGCAGTTGATTAATAGCATCTCTAAGTTCATTTTCTATATCTTGTTCTTCCGAACCCACTTCATTTTTTGAGTTTCTTTTTCAAAGAGACTTGTGTGCTTAAAGCAATTGGCTATTATCTTGCTAGAAATGCCATTCTATGCTGCCTTAGCCCATTTCATGGCTATCAATTGATCAACATTGTAGATGTCTGCCTTTTGTTGTTCATCTCTATCAATTGCATCTTGGACTTGAAAATGCCTATATCGCCTCTTGAATGCTGATATTATTCCAGCATCCATTAGTTGAATTTTAGAAGTTTTATTAGTTGGAAAAAGAAAAACTTGAATATTTGTAAGAGGCAAATCCCTCACCCATGTGAAGGAGCATTATCTAATAAAAGTAGGACTTTTCTATTAGCATCTTACATTTGTTGATCCATCTTTTGTAGCCATTCCCTGAAAATGAGTCCAGTCATCCAAGCTTTTGCATTGCAACGATAATAGAAACCCAATTGCTCTCCACTATTTCTATTAAAAGCACATGGCCTTTTTGTATGGCTAATGATGAGAGGTTCCATTTTGTGAGACCCATCTGCATTTGTAGTAAAGACAAAAGTTAGACATGTTTTATACTTCTTAGAACCTTCAATTTGATGTCGTGCGATTGTTCGATTAGGTGCCATGCGATAAAAGATTCATTTTTCATCCATGTTTTATATGTCTTGAAGTGAATAGCTTTGAAGTTTTTCTTTTATTGTTGGCATATTTCTGTCAATAGCATCTAAATCAGCGATGCCACTTTCTCCATATTATTTTTGAGCTTTGAATCCATAGAGAATATTGAACTTTGCAAGGCATCCATTTGAAAATTCTAGTGTTCTTTCTCCAAGTTCAAGTTGTCTAGCAAATTGACGAGCCTTTTCTTTGATTAAATCACCTGATAATGCCACTCGACGTGCTTGGCATTGTAAAACCCAATTTGCTAAAACATTATCAAGTTTAGGATGCTTCACAGCTCTTTGAGCTTAGATGTAAGTTCAGTTGAGTCCATGCTTTCATATTGATGCTTAGCAAGGATGTTGCTGGTGGTTCCTTGTGTTGAGACTTTTGAAAGCTTGAATTCTTGCATTGCCCAATTTGCAAGAGCTGATTATTTGATGGATGGATTTGCTGCTTTATGATGACAAATTTTAAGCTTTTGGTCATTACTCAGAGAAGATGAAGGCTTCATTTTGGAAGAAAAAAGAAATAAAAAAAGGACAAACTATAACTCAACTGTTGTATGCATTAGCCTTTATAATTCAAGTGAGGAACTTTTGATATTCCACACCTGGAAAACTTTCTTGGAAACATGGTCATGACCTTTGGTATTTCAAAATTTAAGTTGATTAATTTAAGCACAACTTTTAACTTTGGAAATTGACGTTGAATTTATTGAGGCTTGCATGGATTAATCATGCAATATCTTTGATATATTTTCAAATTTTTTAGGTGAAGGTTCTATAAATTAATAACCTCCGTTAATTAATAATTTTTATGCTATGGATCGTATTAATTTAGAGAGGTTCCACAGTATATATATATTTATGAAATTATTTATTTATAATATCCTATTTTTATAATTATATGAAGAAAAGGAATCTTTCAAGGATCCCTCATCCAAATATCATGACACACCATTAAGATACAAAATTACATCAAATATTAAAATAAATAATATATAAAAAAATAATTCAGTATAAATTAACAATGAAAATAAACCCAAGCTATGCTAGGAAAAATAGCTAGATAAATGCATATACTTTGTGAAAATTATAATTTAAGGACTAATCGGTTGCTAATAATATATAATTGTAAAAATATTTCTCGTGATAATGATTTAATGAGGGATTTTTTGTTAAGCTATTTAACTAGGGAAAATCCATATATAAAGTCTTTGCTAAACTTGCCGTGAATGTTTGTCCCAAAATCAATGAAAATATTATTTAGAGTTATTCTTAAATCAAAAATTTCAATCTCTAATCCATCATACATCCATCGCAAATTTATCATTCAATATAAAATCAAACATCTCTTGCGGTTCCCTAGTTAATCCCTCACAAATTAGCTAGGGATTATATCACTAGCAAAATTTCAAACTAACTAAACAAATAATTTCTTGTAGTGTAGATAGATCGATTTATTTGCAGATAGATATATAGAAAAAGATATATATAGACAAACAAATATATGTATATATATATACACACACATATATAGAAAGATAGATAGATAGACAAATATATGCTATATAATTAGACAAATAGATAGATAGATGAAAAGATAGAAATAAAAAAAGACATGTAGATATATAGAAAGATAGACAAATAGATAGATAGATAGATAGATAGAAATGAGATAGAGCAACAGAGAGAAGAAATTATAAACATATAGATAGACAGATTGACAGACAGATAAATAGATAAAGAGATAGACAAATAGATAGATATATAATAAATAGATAGACATATAGATAGATAGATAATTAATTAAATAGATAGAGCGACATATAGACAGAGAGATAGACAAACTTATAGACATACAGATAGACAGATAAATAGACAGAGAGATAGATAGACAATAGTTATAAAGATAGACAGATTGAAAGACAGATAAATAGACAAATAAACATGCAAATAAAAAGACAAAAAGAAAAATAGATAGATAGGTAGATAAATAAATAGATAGACAAATATATAGATAGTTACATTAATAGATATATAGATGGATAGAAAGAAAGAAGATAGATAGATAGATAGATAGAAGGATAGATAACATAGAGAAAGATTGATAGACAGATATATAGGTACATAAATTAATAGATAGATAGATGGATGGATAGAGAGATATTTAGATAGACAATTCAATAGATATAAATATGATAGATAGATAGACAGACATATAGACATAGACACATAGATTGATATATGCATAGATAGGTAGATAGATTGATTTACAAATAAAAAGATAGACAATAGATAGATAGATAAATAGATAGATAGATAGATTGTTGATTAATTGATAATAGATATATAGATAGATAGATTGATAAATATAGATACACAGATAGATAGACAAATCGATAAATAGATAGATAGAAAGAAAGACAGAGAAAAAGATATATAGTTAGAAAGATAGATACACATATTGATAGACACATCGATAGACAAAAAGTTAGACTAATAGATAAATAGATAGTTAGACATACAGATAGAGAGATAGATAGATAGATAGATATAGATAGATATACAAAATGATAGATAGATAAAAAAATAGATAGATAGACAAATAGGTAGACAAATATATAGGCATATTTATAGATAAATAGATAGATACACCTATAGATAGATAGACAGATAGATAAAAAGGTAAATAAATTAATAGAATGACTGATAGATAGGTAGATAGATATATTGTCACATAGATAGAAAGATAAATAGATAGACAGACAGGCAGATATAGATATATATATATAGAAAGGAAGAAAGAAAGAAGATAGATAGATAGACACATAGATAGACAGATAGATGGACAGACAAATAGATAGCTAGATAGATAGATAAATAGATAAACAATTAGATAGATATATATTGAAAGACAAAAATATAGACATTTAGATACACAAATAGATAGATAGATAGTTAGATAGATATATAGATACTTAGATAGATAGATAATTGGATAGATAGGTTAGATAGATAAATAAATAGATAGATAAATAGATAGATAGATAGATTGATTGATTGATAGTAAGATAGTTTGATAGTAGATAGATAGATATGTAGGTAGATAGACAGATAGATAAATTGTTAGACAAATGGATAAAAAGATTGATTGATTAATTGACAAAAAGATAGATATATAGATAGATAGGTAGATAGATAGACATATAGATAGACAAATAGATAGATAGACAGAAAGATTGATTTATTGATTGATAGATAAAGAAACAGATCAATAAATAGATAAATAGACAGATCAATAAATAGATAGATAGACCGATAAAAAGATAGACAGTTAGATTGAAAGATACACATATTGATAGACAGATCAATAAACAAATAATTATATCAGGCAGATAAATAGATAGACAGACAGATAAATAGACAAATAGATAGTTTGATAGATATAAAGTTCGATAGTCACAAAGATAGACAGATATAAAAAAGATAGATAAACAAATAGATAGATAGATATATAGACATATCGATAGAAAAATAGATCGGTAGATTGATAGATACACTTATAGATATATAGATAAAAAAAGGTAGATACATTAATAGTTAGAAAGATAGACAAATAGATATATAAATATATAGAAAGATATATAGTCAAATAGATTGAAAGATAGAAAGACAGACACACATATAGATAGATAGATAGAATGATAGATTGACATATAGATAGATTGATAGATTGATAGATAGGTATATAGATAGATAGATAGATAGAAAAAAATATAGAAATTTAGATAGACAGATAGATAGAAAGAAAGAAATATCGATAGATAAAAAAATAGATAGACAAATAGATAGATGCTAGATGGATGGATAGTTAGTTAGATAGATAGATAAATAGATAGATAAATATATAGAAAGATAGACAAATAGATATAAATATATAGAAAGATATATATTCAAATAGATAGAAAGATAGATAGACAGAATGACACACATATATATAGATAGATATATATATATATATATATATATATATATATAGATAAATAGATAGTTAAATAGAGAGATATATAGATAGATAGACAGATAGATAGACATAAAGATACAAAAATAGTTAGACAGTAATATAGATAGATAGATAGACATATTGATTGATTAATTGATTGATTGATAAAAAAGATAGATAGGTAGATTGATAGAAAAATATAGTAGTTAGATAGATAAATAAATAGATAGATAGAAAGATATATTGACATAAAGATAGAAAGATAGATATAAAAATTGAAATATAAATAGATAAATAGATAGATAGACAAATAAAAAGTCAGATAGACAAAGAGATACAATGACATACAGATAGATAGGTAGATAGACAGATTGATAAATAGACAGATCAATATATAGATAGATAGATCGAGTGATAGAAAGATAAATAGATAGTCATATTGAGAGATACATTGAAAGATAGATATACAGATAGGTAAACTAATAAATAGACAAATAGATAGAAAGATAGATAGATAGTAAGATAAACAGATAGTCATAGATATATAGATTAACAAATAGAAAGACAAATTATTAGATAGATAGATAAAAAAATATATAGACAAATAGATAGATAGAAAGATATATAGAAAAATAGTTATATAGTTATAGATAGAAAGATAGAAACAGATATATATATACACATACTTAGGTAGATAGATAATAAAATAGATAGATAAATAGATATATAGAATAATATTAAAGTTAGTATGATAGAAAGATATTTACATGGATAGATAGCAAGATAGAAAAAAGATAAATAGACAGATAGATTGACAAATAGATGGACAGATAGATAAATAGATCAAATGTCAGATGGAAGATAGATAATTAAAAAGACAGATATAAAGATATATAGATAGATATTTAGATTGGTTGATAAAATAATAGTTACACATATTAATAGATAGAAGGATAGATAAAAAGATAGATAGGTATATAGATAGATAGATACACATATAGATAGACAAATATATTGACAAATAGATAGAAATAACTATAGATAGATAGAAAGATAGACAGATAGATAAACAAACATATAAATAGATAAATAGATATACAGATATATAGTCAGATAAATAGATAGATATATATATATATATAGTCAGATTGATAGATAGGAGAGATAGTTTGACAGATAAATAATAGAATGACAAATATATGATTGTTTGATAGCTAGATAATAGATAGATAGACTATAATAGATAGATAAATAGATTGATAATAGATAGATAATAGATAGATAAATAGATAGATAAATAGATAGATAAATAGATAGATAAATAGATAGATAGATATACTTATAGTTATAAAAAGATATATAGACAAATAGATAGTTAGATATATTATCAGATTTATAGATAGATAGATAAATAGTTAAATAAATAGATAGATAGTTAAATAAATAGATAGATAGATAGATAGGAAAATAGATAGTCATATACATATACATATACATATAGATAGACAGATAGATAGAAAGATAGATAGATAAATAGAAAGCTAGATATATAGATATTTGGATAGATAGAGAGATAGATAGATGGATAAATAGATGAATAGATAGAGATATAAATTGACAGATAGATAGATAGTTAAATAGATAGACAAATAGATAGATACATAGTCAGATTGGTAGAATGATTGATAGATATTTTGATAATTAGATAAAAAGATTGATATATAGATTGATAGATAGATTATTAGTAAAATTGAAAGATAGATTGGTAGACTAATTGATAGACATATAGAAAGAATAATTGATAGATTGATAGATAGATATACATAAAGATATAGATAGTTAAACAGATATAGACAAATAGTTAGATAAATAGATTGCCAAATTAATAGATAGTTAGATAGACAGATAGATAGACAAATAGATAGAAAGATAGATAGACAGATAGATAGAAAGAAAAATAAAAAAATAGTTAGACAGATAGATGAACATATACATAGATAGATAGATATATTGATAGATATGTAGATATATAGATAGATCAAAGATATATAGACAAATAGATTGACAAATAGACCGATAGATAGATAGATTGATTGAAAGTTAGATAGACAAATAGATAGACATAGATAATAGATAAATAGAGAGATTGAAAGAAACCTAGATAGATAAATATATAGATAGATAAACAAATAGATATATACATAGATAGATAGAGAGATAAATAGAAAGAAAGAAGATAGATAGATAGATAGATGATAAAAGGTAGATAGATAAACAGATAGATTAAAGATAGAAAGTGATATAGATAGACAAATAGATAGGCATATAGAGAGAAAGATTTAGCAAATAGATAGACATATAGACAGACTATAGGTCGATAGATAGATAGATAGATAGATGGAGAGATAAATAGACATATTGATTGACATATTGATAGACAGATAGATAGATAAATAGATATATTGATTGAAAGATAAAGATAAAGATATATAGATAGCTAGATATATATATATATATATATACACACACACACACACACACACACAAATATATAGTTAGATAGATAGCCAAATAGATAGATAAATACATAGTCAGATAGATAGACAAATAAATAGAAAGATAGAAGAGATATAATCAAAGAGATCGACATATATATAGAAAGATGGATTGACAGATAGATAGACAAATAAAAAGTCAACATAAATAGATAAATATAAATATATATAGAGAGTAAAATAGATAAACAAATTGTAATATAGATAGATAAATAGATAGTTAGGTAGATAGATAAATAAATAAATAGACAGAAAAAATGATAATTACATATATAGAGAGATAGACAAATAAATGGACAAATAGATAAATAGATATATAGATAGATATATAGACAAATAGATAGACAAATAAATAGATAGTTAGATATATAGATAGATAGATAATAGACATATAAATAGATAGATAAATAGATAGAGGGATGGATGGATAGAAAGATAGAAAAAAATTACAAAAATATAGGATGATAGATAGATTGGTAGATAGATAAATAGATAGATAGATATATAGATATGACAAATAAATAGATAGATAGACAGATAAATTGATAGATAAATATATAGAAACATAGATTGATAAATAAATAGATAGAAAGATCGATAGAAACTTAGTTACATAGGTAGATAGATAGATAGATAGATAGACAGAAAGACATATAGATAGATATATTTACACAAACAAACATATAGGTTGATGGAAAGATAGACAAATAGTTAGATATATACATAGACAAAAAGATAAAAAGTTAGAAAAATAGTAATACAGAAAGATAGCCAGAAATAGAGAAAGTTAGAAAATAGATAGACATAAAGATAGAAATATATTGATAGATAGTTATATAGATACATAGATAGATTGATTGATTGATTGAAAAATAGATAGATAGGTAGCTAGACAGATAGATTCACATATAGATAGACACATAGATTGACAGATAGTTAGACATATAAATATATAGATAGATAGATAGATCAAACGTTAGATAGATAGATAGACAGATAGCTAGACATATAGATAGACATATAGATAAACAGATAGATAGATAGATAAATAGATAGTTAGATAGATAAATATACAAATAGATAGATAGATAGATAACCAAATAGATAGATAGACAGATAGATAGATTGTTAGATAGATATATAGATATATAGATAATAGATAGACAAATAGATTCACAGAGATAGATAGATAATAGATTGATAGATAGATACATATACAGAGAGATAGACAAATAGATAAATAGATACAGATAGATATATAGACAAAGAGATAGACAAATAAATAGATAAATATATATATATATATATATATATATATATATATATATATATATATATATATAGATAGATATATAAATAGATAGATGGAGGATCGAAATATAGATAGACAAAAAAATACACAAAAAGATAGACTGATAGATTGATAGGTAGATAGACAATATATAGATAGATATATAGATTTGACAAATAAATAGATAGATTGTCAGATAAATAGATAGATAAATATATAAAAATATAGATTGATAATTAAATAGATAAAAAGATTAATAAATACTTAGTTAGATAGGTAGATAGAGATAGATAGAGAGATAGATAGATGGATAGATAGATAAATATATACACAAACATATAGATTGATGGAAAGATAGACACATAGTTAGATATATAGATAGACAGAAAGATAAAATGTTAGAAAGATAGTAAGAGAGAAAGATAGCCAGAAATATAGAAAGTTAGAATAATAAATAAACAAAGATAGGCAAAAATATTGACAGATAGTTATATAGTTGCATAGATAGATAGATAGATTGATTGATTGATTGAAAAATAGATAGATAGATAGCTAGACAGATTGATTGACATATAGATAGACACATAGATTGATAGATAGTTACACATATAAATATATAGATTGATAGATAGATCAAAAGTTAGATTATATATATTAATATATAGATAGAGAGAAAGAGAGATAGATAGATAGTTAGATAGATAGATAGATAGATAGACAAATAGATAGACAAATAGATAGACAGATCGATAGACAGATAGATAGATAGATAGATAGATAGATAGATAGACATATAGATAGACAAATAGATACACAAAGAGATAGACAGATAGATAAATAGATAGATAGATAGATAAACATATAAATAGATAGATATATAGTTAGATAGATAGATAATCAAGTAGATAGTCAGATTGATAGATAGATAATTAGATATATATATATATATATATATATATATATATATTATATATATATATATATATAAAACATATAAAAATACAAATAGATAGATAGATATATAGAGAGATAGATAGACTTATAGATAGATAGATAGATAATTGATTGATTGATTGATTGATAAAAATAGTTAAATAGATGGATAAACAAATATATATATATATATATATATACACACCACACACAGATAGATATATAGATAGATAAATAGTTAGTTAGATAGATAGATAAACACATATAGAGATAGATCGATAAACAGATAGATTGATATATACATAGATAGATAGCTAGATAGATGGATGGAGAGATATATAGATAGATTGATTGATAGATAGACTAATAGATAGACTGTTGATTGATTGATTGATTGATTGATTAATAGATAGATAGATAGATATACATATAGAAAGACATATAGATAGAAAAATATATATTGATTAAGATAGATAAATAGACAATAGATAGAGATATAGATAGACAATTAGATAGATAGTAGATAGCTAGATATACAGATAGATTGAAAGAAAGATAGATAGATAAATAGATAGATAAGTAGATAGATATATAGATAGATAGATAAATAGATAGAAATTAGGTAAATAGATAGATAGATAGATAGATAAATAGACAGATAGATAGTTAGTTAGATAAACAAATAGATAGACAAATAGTTTGATAGATAGATATACAAATAGATACATAGATAGACAGATAGTAAGATTAATAGATAGACACATAGATAGTTATATATAGATAGATAGATATATAGATAGATCAATAAATAGATAGTTACACAAATAGTTTTTAGATATATAGATAGATAGATAGATAGACATATAGTTATAAAAAAGTTAGATAGAAAGATAGATGGAAAAATAAATTAAAAAAAAGATAGAAAAATATAGATAGATGGATAGCTAGACAGATAGTTTGACATAAATATTTAAAAATAGATAGATATCTTGATAGACAAAAAGGTAGATAGATAGATATATATATATATATAGATAGATATATAGACAGACAGATAGATAAAAAAATAGAAAAATATACATATAGATGCATAGATAGATAGATTGAAAGATATAATTATATAGACAAATAGATAAAATGAAAGATAGAATAATAAAAAGATTCTATAGATAGACAGATATATAGATGGATAGTTAAATAGATAGATAGATAGACAGATAGATAGATAGAAAGATTTAAATAGATAAATAGATTTATAAAAAATATTAATAAACAAATTGATAGATTGATTGATAGAATGATTGATCGATCGATTGATAGATAGATTAATAGAAAGATGATAAATTATGTTATAGACAAATTGATAGATAGATTAATAGACTAATTGATAAATAGAGACATAGATAGAAAGATAGCTAGATAGATCGATAGATAGATAGATAGACCGACAAATATACAGACATATAGAAGATAGATAAAAGATAGATAGACAGACATATAGACAAACAAATAGTTAGACGGATTATAGATAGGTAGATGGATAGATAGAAAAATAGACATATAGATAGTCAATCAAATAGATAAATAGATAGACAGACATATAGACAAAAAGATTGATAAATAGATAGACACACTGATAGATTGATTGATAGATAAAAAGGTAATTAGACATGCAAATACAAAGTCATAAAAAGATTGATAGACATTTAAATAGACAAATAAAAAGACAAATATAAAGATAGATAGATTGACACATAGTTTGTTGGATTGATAGAGAAATGGATTTGGATATATAAATAGATAGAAAAACATATAGATAGAAAGAGGGATATAGAAGGTTAGATAGATGTTTAGATAGATAGATAATAGATAATCTAATAGATAATTACACATATAAATAGATAAATATATAGATAGAGAGATAGTTAGATTGATAGATGAATGATAGATAAATCCATAATTAGATTGATCATATAGATTATAGAAAGATTGATAGATTAATTGAGAGTAGATAGTAGATAAATAGATATACAGATTATATTTCTGATAGATAGATTGATAGATATAATGATAGATAGACAAATAGATAGCCAGATATATATATAGATATTATAATATATATATTATATATATATATAATATATTGATAGATATATAGATAAATGGTAGATAGATCAACATATAGATGGACAGACATATAGATAGATAGATAAATAGACATATAAATAGATAGATAGATAGATAAAGAGATATATAGATAGATAGATAGATACATAGATTAATTGACAGAAAGAAAGAAAGATAGATACGCATATAGATAGACAGATAGATAGATAGATAGATAGATAGATAGATCGTTAGATAAATAGATAGAAAGATAGATAGATTGGTAGACAGATAAATAGACAAATATATAGAGAGTTTGATATATAGATAGATAGATAGAAAACACATATATAGATAGACAGACAGATAGATAACATATATATACACAGATTTATAGATTGATACATAGATAGATAGATAAATAGATAGATGACAGATACATTGACTAACATATAGATAAATAGATAGAACATTATATAATTTGATAGACATACATATATAAAGATTGATAGACAGAATGATAGATAGTCAGATAGATCAATAAAGAACCAGATAGATAGACATATAGATAGATTGATATTTAGTTAGATAGATAGATTGACTGACGGATTAATAAACAATTAGATAGACACATGTATAGATAGACAGTTGGATATATAGACTAGAATACAGACAGATAGACATAAGATAGATAAACAAATAGACAAAGAGATAGACAAATAGATTGATAAATTAATAGACAGACTAATGATAGATAAAAAGATAGGCAGACATGAAATACAAAGTTAGATAAAAAGAATGATAGGCAAACAGATAGACAAATAGAAAGATAGATAGATTGACATTTAGATTGTTGGAGAGATAGATGAATAGATAGTTGGATATATAGACGGATAGATAGATAGATAGACATATAGATAGATGGATATATAGATGGATAGATAGATAATCAGATAGATATATAAATAGATAAACAGATAGATAGTTAGATTGATAGATATATTTATAGATAGATTCATAATTGATTAACGATAGATTATAGGCAATTAATAGACAAATTGATAGATAGATTGATAGATAAATAGATACAGATCGATATACAGATAGATTACTGATAGATATATAGATATATAGACAGATAAATATATATATATATATATATATATATATATATATATATATATATAGAGATAGATAGACATATAGAAAGACATATAGTATAGATAGATAGATAGATAAATAGAGATATAGATAGATAGATAGATAGATAAATAGACATATAGATAGATAGATATTAGAGAGAGATATATATAGATAATTTCATAGCTTATTAGATAGTAAGATATACAGATAGATAGACAGATAAAAAAATATAGACAGATTTGTAGAGAGATTGATAGACAAATATATAAGAGTTTGATATATAGATGGGTAGATATACAAAAAACTAGAAAGATAGACAGACAGATAGATACAAATAGTGAGATAGACAAATATACACATATATAAACAGACAGACAAATAGATAGATAGATAGGGACACATATATAGACAGATGATAGATAGATACATAGAAAGAAAGATAGATAAATAGATAAATAAATAAATAGATAGACAGATACATGACAAACATATAGATAAAATAGATAGATAGATAGAAAATTAGATAATTTAATAGACAGACATATTTAAAGATCGATCGACATAATGCTAGATAAAAAAAATGATTAATAGACAGATAGACAAATATAGCCAAGCAGATAGATAGGCAGATAGAGAGAAAGAGAAATATTGATTGATAGATAGACAGGTAGATTGACAAAGAAATAGATAGATAGATATATAGAGAGACAGAAGGATAGATAGATAAATTGACTGACAACAAGACAATCATATAGATAAATAGATAGACAAACAAATAGAAAAATAGATTGAAAAATAGATAGATAGACTAATAGATAGATAGATGAAAAGACAGATAGACATGCAAATATAAAGTTAGATAGAAAGATTGCTAGATAGGCAGATAAACAAATAGAAAGAAAGATATAAAGATAGATAGATTGACACATAGATTATTAGATAGATAGATGAATAGATAGTTGGATATATAGATGGATAGATAGATATATAGAAAGACAGATAGAGATATAAATAGATGGATGGATAGATAGACAGATTAATAGACAATCAGATAGATATATACACATTAAATAGATAGATAGACAAATAAATAGTTATATTAATAGATAGATTCATAATTAGATTGATAGATAGATTATAGGTAGATGATAGAAAAATTGATAGATAGAATGATAGATAAATAGATATACAGATTGATATATAGATAGATAGACTGATATATATATATTATATATATATACAAATAGATATATGGAAATATAAATATGTAGAAAGACAAATAGATTGACAGATAGATAAGGAGATATATATAGATAGTAGATAGTTAGATAGATAGATCGATTGATTAATTGAAATATTAATAGATTGATTTATAAACAAATTGATTGATAAATTGCTAGACAGATATACAGAGCCTTAGATAGACAGACAGATAGATAGAAAAATATACAAATAGATAGATAGATAAATAAATAGATAGATAATTAGATAAACAAATTATATATATATAGTAGATAGATATACATATAGATATATAGATAGATAGATAGATAAATAGATAGATTGATAGATATATAGACAAATAGATTGACATATGAATAGACAAATAAAGAGATAGATAGATTGATTGATGATTGATTGATAGCCAAATAGATAGATAGATACATAGATAGACAGATTGATAAATAGATTATAGACAGATGATAGATAGATAAATAGATACATAGTTATACAAATCGATAGAAAAATATATAATAGAGAGATAGACAAAATATATAAACAGATAGATAGATAGATAAATAGTCAAATTGATATATAGACAGATAGACATATAGATATTTAGTAGGTAGACACGTGTATATATATATTGAAAATATATTGATGATAGGTAAATTGGCACATAGATAGACATATATATAGACAAATAAAAGATAAAATAAGCTAGATAGATAGAAAAGATATATACACAGATAGATACATGGATTAATAGAAAGAAAGATAACAGACAGATATATATATATATATATATATATATATATATATATATATATATATAGATTGACAGTTAATAGACAGATTGGTAGACAGATAGACATAAAAAAATATATAGAGAGTTAGATATATAGATAGATAGATAAATAAATAAGAAGATAGTTAGATAGATAGATATACAAAAGTGATATAGATAGATAGACACAAGATAAATAGATAGATCATTAGATAGTCACCTATATAGACACACGAATAATAATACATAGATAGATAGATAGATAGACAGATAAATTGATAGATAGACTAATACATACACATACATATTGGTAAATAGATAGATAGATTGATTGATAGAAAATTAGATAATTAGATAAATAGACTATATAATGATTGATATACTGATGATAGATAGCCAGATAGACCCACACATATACAAATAGACAGACATATAGATATATAAACAAATAGCTAGATAGAAAGAAAGAAAGATAGATAGATATATAGATAAATAGATAGACAAATAGATAGAAACATATATATATATATATATATATATATATATATATATATACACACACAAATGGATAAATAGATAGAGATAGACAGACAGATAGACAATCAGATAGATAGATAGATAGAAAGACATATAGACCAAATAGATAGATAGACTAATAGATTGATAGATAAAAAGGTAGATAGACATGCAAATAGAAAGTCAGATAAAAGATTGATAGACAGGTAGATAGACAAATAGAATGATAGATATAAAGTATATAGATCGACACATAGATATTGGATATGATGGATAGATAGACACAGATATATATATGTTATAGTTAATAGATAGATAGATAGATGGATAGATGGATGAATAGATAGATGGATAAATAGTCAATCAGATAGATATATACACAGATAATTAGATAAATAGTTAGATAGATAGATAGTAAGATTGATATATATTCATAATTAGATTGATAGATAGATTAAAAGCAGATTTAAAATTTTTTTATAGATAAATTGATAGATAAATAGATATACAGAATGATATACAGATACATGATACTGATATATATATATATATTTATCTATATATATATATATAAACACAGATAATAGATAGAAAGATAGTCAGATAGATATATAGAAAAATAAATATGTAGAAAGACAAATTGATATATAGAGGTAGAAAGAAAGAAAGATAGATAGACAGACAGATAGATAGATAGATAGATATACAAAAAAATAAATAGATAGATTTATATATAGATAGATAGATAGATATACAAATAGATAAATTGATATATAGAGTGTTGGAGAGATTGTTAGATAGACAAATAAATAGATAGATAAATAGATAGTAAGATAGATAGATAGATAGATAAATAGACAAATAGATAGACAGATATATAGATAGATAATTAGATAGATAGATAGTTAGTTAGACAGATAGACAAATATTTAGATAGTTAGACGGAGAGATAGAAATATAAATAGAAAAATTGATAGATTTAAAGGGAGATAGATAGAAAGATATATAGATTGAAAGGTAGACAGAATATAGATAAGTTAGATAGATAGATAGATAGTTAGATATATACATAGATAGATAGATAGATCGATAGACAAATAGACAGATAGATAAATAAGCATATACATAGATAGATAGATACACAAATAGATAGACAGATAGAAAAAAAGACAGATAGAAAGATAAATAGATTTATATATAGACAAATAGACATATTTAGATAGATATATAGTTTGATATATAGATAAAAAATAGATAGACAGATCGATAGATAGATAGATAGTTAATATTCTAGATATGCAAATAGATAGTTAAATACATAATTAGATAGATAGATAGATATATAGATACACAGATAGATAGATAGAGAGATAGGTATATAGATAGATAGATAGATACATAGATAGATTATATATATATATAAAGATATAAAAATAGTTAGGCAGATAGATAGATAGTTAGATAGATAGACAGACAGATACCGCCTGCTACTAGTGCTGCAACTACTGCCACCACTACTACCACTACCACCACTTCCGCTGCTGCCGTAGCTGTTGTTGCCGTAGCTGCCACTGCGGCCACTACTGCAGCTTCTGTCACTACTATGACTTCTTTTGCTTCTTCTACTTCTGCCACTGATGCCGCCTCTGACTCCGCTACTTCTTCCGCCACTTCTGCCACCGCAACCACTACTATCACTGCTGCCACTGGCACCACTGGCACCACTACCACCGCTGCTGATAATAAAAGTAAAGCGGGCGATGATGCTCGACTAATGAACTTGAGATTGAGTGAGTTATTGATGAGGCGGCGAGCTGCTTCTCCTAAAACAGGACCCTATATTCCTCCTGGACCAGAATTACATGACACTACATGAGAATCATCATCAATATTATTCTAAGACCTAGTACAATTAGAACAAATCATCACATAATCTAGAGCAACAAAACTTATTTAAGCATACGTTTGCTTTGTACAATGTGATAATTGCATATCAATACAATTACTAAAATTTTTATGACCAACTTCATCTGCCTGGCTAGCCTAGACTATAATATCATCCCACAACTTTAAGAAATGTCTAATATCAAATGCTTTATTACCTACATCAGTGAGAATGCACAATGATGACAAGACTAACCCGAGCAATATATATTCAAAAGTGTGTCTGTGTGTAAATAGGTGTGTACGTATGATGATATATACATGACTACAAATAAATATATGCACTAACTTATGTATATACCCGGTATTTACGTATGTATATACTATAGTATAAATGTACATATATACCCGAGTATATACGTACATATATACTACAATATAAAAGTACGTATATACCGAGTATATAGATACATATATACTACAATATATAAGTCTCTATATGCTGAGTATATAGTACAAATTTACTCAGTATATACGAACATATATACTTGGTATATATGTACTTATATACTCAGTATATAGTATATTTATACCTAGTATATACGACATATATACTACAGTATTATATGTACGATAT
Organism: Sapria himalayana; assembly: GCA_029783825.1. Classification (NCBI taxonomy): domain Eukaryota; kingdom Viridiplantae; phylum Streptophyta; class Magnoliopsida; order Malpighiales; family Rafflesiaceae; genus Sapria; species Sapria himalayana. The sequence goes on from JAREIK010015991.1 coordinate 143,786, forward strand.
ATATTCACATAGCCTTAGATGACACACACGTGTACTTTAATGAAAATACACATACTATCAAAGACAAAAGAATAAAATAATATAGGACTTAAAAAAATGCATATAGGTCTCTCAGGCATGGTCAGCATTTCTCATTCTTTTTTTTCTAGTACTCCACGCAAAAAAAATATTGTTACACTACACATGGAACATAACATACTACATTTACAAAACCAAAACTGATAACAAGGAGTCACAGATCTGAACTATGATGATGCATATCGCACAAAATAAGAGTGTCAAGAACAAACCTGCTTTTCATGGAATTAATTTTTGGTTAATATCACTGCTTCATATAATAAGGTGTTGTTCCCAGCACCATGGAGGCCCCGCCAAGGTTTACATACGTATAATAGACTAAAACTCTACCCAAAAATTTCGGGGACACACAGACATTCTTACAAATATATAAAAATAGTTATTTTAGACATGAAAAAACACAAATTAAAGTGATTGTCATACAGCTTCAACTAAAATTAATTAAATAATTTTATATTTTTATATAAATTGAATAAAAATAAAAACTATAAATATTAATTTTTAATTAAAAAAATTCATTTAATAACTTATTCTAATACAAACTTTTATATAACTAAAACAAAAAAATACAAATTATATTGCATCTTATTATCAACGTATCTACGACAGTGCATAAAGTATAATTATCATGCATGACGTTGCTTTCACTCCCTTAACTCCTCCGATCACCAACTTTTGCTGCAAAAAGTTGTCGAGTCATGGTGCGTCATGTCTATTAAAAAATCCCTTCACTTATATAGCTTCATATGGGAAACAATGCGATACCATATATATAAGAAATTTAAATCACTAAATCTAATTAAAGTAAATTTAAAAAAAAAGCTATGTTTTGATAAATATATATTACTGCAGTAAATATGTACATATATACTTGTATTTCACTCGTACATATATTACTGCAATATATGTACATATAAACTATAGTATTATGCGTACATATATATTGAGTACATATATACTTAGTATATATGTATATAAAATACTGTCTATTATATGTACGTATATACTAACTAATCTGTATGTATATACCACATTTGTTACTGTTTTACTATCCCATTGCCACTATCACTCCTGCCACTACCGCTCATTTTGTTGTCATTGCCACTGATGCTACCGGTGCTGTCCGGTGTGGCCGGTGTTGTCGCTACTATCGCTGCTGTCTGTGCTATCGCCACTATTGTGACTACCGCCGCTACGTCGCTGCCACCGCCGCTACTGTGACTACCACTACTGTCGTCGCTGCCACCGCCGCTACTCATATAAATGCATACAAAGTTATAAACAATTATATAGAATTACATAAGTGTATACATATAGTATACATCATTAAAAATAAAGTTATATTTATTTATATAGAGTTTTTTATAGTTATACAAATATTTATATTAGTTATACACATATATAAACATTATGTTGTATGTTTTTATACATATCATTATAAATATAGTTACATGTGGTATATATATAGTTACACGTAGTTT